>VKKT01000030.1:260930-276304 GCA_008038995.1 Haliotis laevigata
CTGTCATCCAAGAGATGGACCTACTTTAGCAGATCTGTCATCCAAGAGATGGACCTACTTTAACTGACCTGTCATCCAGGAGATGGACCTACTTTGACTGACCTGCAATCCAGGAGATGGATCTTCTTTAGAAGATCTGTCATCCAAGAGATGGACCTACTTTAGCAGATCTGTCATCCAAGAGATGGACCTACTTTAGCAGATCTGTCATCCAGGAGATGGACCTACTTAAGCAGATCTGTCATCCAAGAGATGGATCTACTTTAACTGACCTGTCATCCAGGAGATGGACCTACTTTGACTGACCTGTAATCCAGATGGACCTCCTTCACACTGCCTATGCATTGCAACCATATGGACCAAGTTCCACAAATTCATTCTAGCAGCACAACTGTGGTTAGTGATGTTAAAGTATGAAATTACCAATCATCTAAGACTGTTAAACGGAACGGGTCTTCAACAGGGTTGGGGTGAGTTGATTGTGGCTTACATTGCTTTGACAATATCTCAGCTACATGAAACGTCAGTATTATGTTAGAGGAGAGACAAAATGATGAAGGTCCCTGAATTTAGCCTTAGTCTTTCACAGTGTTCTGATTGAGTTTACCTGCAAAGTTATCTGTCTCCTCGTTGGGCCGGTTCTGTTCCATCCTTGCTTTTTCTTGGAGTGTGTTGTGGTAGGCCACGTTGCTCACGACTTGCATGTTCTTCTTAAGACGCTGGGTTTCTGGGTCATCAGCCACAGACATTTTTTTGCCTTTTTCTTTTTCAAAATTTTCATGGTACTTAATCTGAAAAGTAGGAAAGACAAAAATATAGACAAAGATCAAAGGACAGTTAGCTGCTGAAAAATAACAAACTTGTAGATTATAAATGCACTGATTGAATGAAAAACACAATTTTTGAAAATGAAAGGAAATCTTTTAACAATGAACTATATGCATATACTGACTTATCACAAAAAGTCACAACACTTCTTGAGAAATCACCAAGGATTCCAGAAAATAATTCCAAGTGATTCTGTTCTCATGATAACTAAAGCATGACAAGTTTGGTCTCATTATCCTGAAAATGAACAGTAGTTATTTAGGATTGGAAAACTAGCTTTGAACAACCCTGAAAGAAATACAAACACACAAACATTAGCAAGAAAAAGAAAATATATTAATATGGTGTCATGAACTTTGATGTACTCAAGTAGAAAATTTACAAGAAAAAAAAAAGGTTTGATAAATATACAGTAATATGTGAATTAGTTTGCATGATTTTGATAATATGTTGCCAGTAGAAAACCAAAACATCTATATAATAATGGATGTATAAAACTCATATTACTTGATCCCAGCTAATATACCGATTTCTAATACATAATGTTGTATTATGGGTGTAGGCCATATACTATGACTGTCATACCTATAGTATCCAAGCAACCAGAACACAATAGCATATCAGAGTCAGGATACTCAGGAATATTGTGCCTTGTCCATTTTCATACAGAACACACATATCCAATACACATGTGTATCATTCATTTTTTCTGTGGAATTAGAATGCCCCCATTTTGTACCTATACAATATAACTTGGAATCCTATGAACATACACCTCTCAATACCACATGGCTTCTCTGTATCCTTTACGGACCAATCATATATTGGAGGTAGGGGCAATTTCAGGAAAGGTCATGATTCAAATGGATGACAGAACATTTTTCAATATATACCGAAATAATTGTTGATGTCTTTTTCCGAAGTCTTTAATTACAAAATTCTGTGTTGGACATGTGGAGCATAAAAATACATATACATAAGGACATATATTGGTCAAGTGACATATACTGCTTAAAGGAAGTTAAAGAACACCTGATTCAAGTAACATCAATTTGAAAAATTGTGTGTGCCTGGAGTTCTTTTGAGCAGTTCACTTAGATAAAGTTGACAGTGGTACTTATAATTTACCCTTTATGGTGAGTTTTATGATTTATTTCCTTAACAGTTTTGCATTCTTTGGGGAGGATATGACAAGCCTTTCAAGATGTCATTGGCAATGAAGAATCTGTGCCCAAACCCCATCCCAAAGCTAAATAATGACAAGTCCCTGAGGACATACCATAGCAGAAGTCAGTTGTCCATACAGGAGGCAGATAACAAGTCCAGTCAGTCATTGCTGCTCCACAGCCTCACTTGGAGGCTCTTGTGGAGGCTCTGTAACTGGTTCTTGAGGGGGCTCATTAGAAGGTTCCTCTGGAGGCTCTGTAACTGGTTCTTGAGGGAGCTCATTAGAAGGTTCCTCTGGAAGCTCTTTAGCTGGTTCTTGAGGGAGCTCCTTGGAAGGTTCCTCTGGAAGCTCTTTAGCTGGTTCTTGGGGGAGCTTCTTAGAGGGTTCCTCTGGAAGCTCTTTAGCTGGTTCTTGAGGAAGCTGTTTAGAGGGTTCTTCTGCAACCTTTGGAGCTGGTTCATGAGGAAGCTCTTTAGGTTGTTCTGCAACCTTTGGAGCTGGTTCTTCAACCTTTTTAGCTGGTTCTTGAGGAACTGCTTTAGCCGGTACCTTCTGAGCTACTTTAGTGGGCTCTTGAGAGAGCTGTTTTGGTGGCTCCTCAGGGGCTGCTTTAGGGGATTGTTTGGACACCTGCATAGGAGCTGCTAGTTTGGGCTCTGGCTGTGACTGGGTGGGGGACTGAGGGGTAGGGGATTGGGGAGTTGGAGACTGAGGGGTGGGTTTGGAAGATTGTGGAGCCACCTGTAAGCAAGAAGCCTACCAGCATTATTTTTTTTTAGTTTCCAATGAAATATTCCCTCGGCTATATAATAACTTTATCACATCAATTTGTTCTTGAAAGTGTTTTAATTTCACAATTAGTTTCAGAAAAGATGAAAGATTTTTTAAATACATAATTACTGTTCACTGCCTAAATATTTTTAATTTTCTTGAACTGTATCGAGTATGTAATAAGAAGATACATCAATATTAGTAGCAAAGCATCAATATTCTGTTATTTTCTTTCACAGATCTATTCAGATCTACGAATGCAACATATCATGCCAATGTTTGTGTTAATGATAGATTCTTATTTTAAGCTCAAAATACGGAATAATACATACCAAAGCATATAATCCCCAATCATCACTGAAGTAAGGGGGATCATCATCTTTCTTTTCAATGAACATTTTTTTATTCCCCATAATAGTTTCTTGAAGGCATGTAATGGTACACTGTCACATATCAGAATTCACAAAGCATGACAGTCAAGCAATCACGGTCACAACTCCAACATTAAAAGTTTATTCAAATTCTATAGGAGGAAATACCAAGGGTTCCAATCCCCTTTAATTTTAAACACAGTTGTACATACGTCCATTCTGACATAAGTCACAACATCTATGGCGTCTGGTTTCTATGGGTAACTATGGGTAAGTTTGAAGTTATCACACTGCTATTTAGCACATTCAATAGTGAGTATAGTCTTACATCGCTTTTAGCAATATTCCAGCAATATCACGGCGGGGGACACCAGAAATGGGCTTCACACATTATGTCCATGTTGGGAATTGAACCCAGGTCTCTGGTGTGACAGGTGAACGCCTACACCACTAGGCTTACCCATCTCTCCCATTCAGAAATTGTATTGCTATTATCAGGCTCCTTTTATTTGATCAAATACACATAGGACAGGATACATTCCTGAGTGACCACTGTTAATTATATTCATTTCTCTTCACAGATCATGTGTCAGTGTACGATACGGATTAATACCACAAGAGTGCCGACAACAGCCAGGAAACACAGGTGTCACAAACCAACTGAAAATGCAGTAAAAAACAAATGATCAATTAACAAATAATCTTTAGTTCAAACCTCTGAAGTAAAGTCCTGTCATTGATTAAGCAAGTACAGAAAGAGTGTGTGAGTTGGGTTTCTACACTGCCTTTAGCAATATTCCTGCAATATCACAGCTGGGGACACCAGAAATGGGCTTCACACATTGTGGGAAATCGAACCCGGGTTTTGGCATGACAAGCTAACGCTTTAACCACGAGGCTACCCCACACAGCCCCAGCACAGAGAAAACACAATGAAAATGAAATCCTGGACTTGCACAATTCTCCAAGGAAAAGAGTTAAAATGATAATTCATCTAAAAATAAATTGACTAATGAAAGAGTGAGATCATGTTGTCTCAATGAAAGAAAGGCAACCTTATAATTTTAGGCTTATCCTGACATATATCATGTATAAGGATAGAAGAACCATTTCCTTATGATTCAGAACAGCCTTGGATTGCTAATTAACACTTTATACTATACAAGCCTTTACTTCAGAACCAGTACTTACTTAAATAAGGAGCATTTTTCTTACAAAGTATAAAAACCACAAAAAAGCAAACAAAATTAGACACAAGTTTATGTCGTTAGTCAATTCTTCCATGCTGAAAGACAACAGACTTGCGGTTTACTGACATCAACAGAAAGGCATTGTGTCAAATTCAAGCTGCATGTTGATGGGGGCCATGAAACACTGATCGACATCAGCATAAATCGGAAAACACACTCATTACACTTTGGTCTGCTTCTGTGTAGGACAGAAGAGGACTTCAGTTGACAGTATTTATTGCCATGAACGTAATGGAAGTTGAAGTTTCATAAGCACTGTACATCCTTTGAAAAAAATATCATTAAGTAATTCCAAGACAATTTGGTAAAGTCAAGATTTATTTCACAAGAGATATTTTTGTCCAGATCTCACTTTAGATGGAGTTGCCAAACATAAACAAATTCCTTGTACTGTGATCTGAAGCTCAGACTTTCGGAGGCCATGTCAGACAGCTACATAACCTGTGCACAGCCAACCACAAATAGGATTTCAGGAAGTTGGTTATCTAGGCACCAGGCACCAACCATCTCAAGCCTTTCCTCATGCACACCATCATGCTCCAGCAAAGAGTGAAGCAAATCACAAGTTTTTAGAGCAATTCATGTTTGAAGACATTCATGGCCTCGACAAAGTTTAACAAATGATTCATGGTAGACTTGTGGAGGACATGTCAAAATTTAAGTCATTTGTGACAATAATGATGTCGGAATCAGTTTCCAATTTACCAATGTTTCTATGTTTAGTCTGATGAAATTTGAACATGACTTTGCATGTGTTTATGACATGTGCCACCAGTGGAGCAGGATGTGCTTATCTTTTCCCTCAAACATGTTCTATGATAACTGTATGCAGAGACGCCAACCCTAATTTAGCCCACTTAGTATTTTGGTAAAAAACTGATGCAAAATGTAGTATTTTTGCCAAGGTCAGTCTTTTACACACAATGTTAGAGCACTGGTAATAAGGCAACAACACTTAGAACCAAGCGGCAGCATGATGCCAACAACGGTCGCCCATCCTACCCCCTTCAGAATCTCTTTGTTCCCCTGGTGGCGCCGCATCTCCACAGTGTCGGCCACTTGAGTGTATTTGCTCTTGGACATCTCAAAGTCCTTGTGATAGTTCACCTGATTGGATGCAACGTAGACTGTAGAAACCCTACATTCCTTATCATCCTAACTTCATACTGTTCAATCATTCGACAATATTTTGACAATTTTCAGATTTATAAACAAATTGTTGCACAACATTAACTTTATTGATTAGAATTGCAAACTATCCTTATGTCATTGATACAGTGAAGGAGTCAATAGTGGAATGAGTAAGCTTGATTTGATTTGACGTGGTATTCCAGTATGGGTGTTTTCGATAAGAAATGCTTTTGGCACTAAAAGGACATTTAAATAAATTCACTGTAGAGATGAGAATGACTCATGACATGTTTCACTGAAGGAATCTGTTATATCAGCAGGTGATGAATAAAATATTTCTCTGCATCATGAATGCTTTAAAATCTGATTACAAACAGTAGTTATACCTCACTAGCCATTTTCTGATTGGTCATACTTCGTTTGACATCAAGGGCATCAGCTGGCATGTTCACAGCAGTCTTGCCCTTCTCAAAATCGCTGTGGTACACCACCTGTGTAACAACAGCCACAAGATGCACCCATATCATGGTCACTAACATCCTCCTGAAGCCAGGGTAGTCTATCTCATTCTATGTCGATTAAAGGGAGAGAAGGCACTTGCCACCTGGCAAATTGTTATCTCATGTCATTTAAAGGGAGAGAAGGTGCCCACCACCTGGTAAATTTCTATCTCAAGTCGTTTAAAAGTCATTTCTGCAGGGTGTACACTCAATTGTTGACTTTGTTTCAGTTTGCGGCAAACCGACAACTGGCAAATTCATCCTTTGATGTCTGTCACTAATTCTTTGGGTGTGTGTTGGTGGGGTTGGTTTTGTCCATTTGGAATGATGCTAAATATAGCTATCCAATCAAATAACTAACTACCAGCAAGAGAAATCTTGCACTAAGTTTAAGAAATCCCAATTTGTGGTTAGAGATAACATTGATGGTGGCAGGCAAGTCACTTTTGACAGGAAGCTACAGCAGCAAATATGTCCTGGGTGTGTAATACAAACCACAGATGAACTACACTGGATAAAGGAAGATGCTTCACTTGTGTTCAGAGCACAAACATTGACAATGAGACACATCAAGCCACTTTCATATGGAGAAATACTCTTACATCATGAAAAATATATTGTACATATCAGACAGATTCACCAACATGTAAACCTACAATTAACAGTACAAAATTTATATTCATTTACAGCCGAAGATTTAAGATCAAGAAGAGGTTTTAAAATTGAGTTATTTTACTCTTAAGTTAATCTAAATGAAAAAGGTCTATGAATTCCAAAGATATTCATTGTTTCTATATCCAAAGTTCAGGTAAAGAGATAAGGCATACCTTAAACACATGCTGATATAAAGCAAAGGAAAGTGTTCTTCTTGATTACGTAACTCCAAAACCAAATAAAAGTGAAACAAGCCAAGCATATAACATTAGCATGTGTAGGCAAAAGTTATCTACACTGTAAACTTGTAAAGATTCATGCTTCCACTGAGAACATTTTACCTATCACAAATATCAGTTCTAGCATTAGTGAAGACAAATTGAAGAACGTCAAAAAGTTTTTTTAAGATTGGCATAATAGTTGGTGTTTTAAAGGTTTGAAAGACTTCAATAAACAATGGCAATGACAAACAAGTAACAATAGAGAGTGAGTCACTTTAACACAATGGGATGACACCAATCACGCTTATGACAGACTTTCAGGGATGAGAACTGCTTCAGTCAAGACACATGTCTTTCGGTCACAACTGTCAACATTGGAAGGAACTCCACTACTAATAAGTAACAATCTCTTATACTATGTAAGGCCTAGACTGTGAAGAAGATGATTTGAAGATTTGAAATGTTAAAGAAATATTTAAGGAAAATTGGTCATGGTATTAAGGAACTTTAAGAAATCAGTAAAAATAACATACCAAGACCACAGTGTCCAAGACAATCGCAGTCAACTCTGATGTCAAGATGATCAGGAAAATGAAATAGGAATTATACTGTGATCATAACTTCACTTTCCAAACAAATAATCCATATGAAACTGTCAGCTTCAAAAAATATTGTCAAGAATTTCTTGTCACAAACTTATCACCACTGAGCATTTTCTCAGAATATCAAATCTGATCTTGTTGCCATTGCTTGACCAACTAGGATCAACTGAGGCATTAAACAGTACATATTTACTACAAAAGAACATCTCCATATGTATATGAGAGTTTTACAAGCAGACAACTGTGTAAGAGAGTGTGAATGAGTCAAGTTTTACACCGCTTTTAGCAATATTCCAGCAATATCACGACGGGGTGTAAGGGAGCGTTACAACTGTTAGAAGTGTTTGATCATGGACTGGCAAAGTCCAGCACAGTGGAGAATCAATGGGATATAATTGAACAACAATGTCCATACAAATCCTGCACCTGCATGAGCCTATATATACTTTCTAGAAGATTTTGAAGTTATACATCTGTGGTAGGCATCTCATAGGCTAAACATATACATCACAGGCAATTGATAAATTCTTCCAACCACTATCATCAGTTAGGCCTAAATGGTCGTAGTCCTACAAACTTCTTAAACCCATGCTTAACACATTGATCAAAGTTAAGGGCCCTGGTTCTGATTGTTCACACGATACATTCTTCCAACAACTACCTTCAGTGAGATCTGGATCTGATTGGTTCACATGATACATTCTTCCAACAACTACCTTCAGTGAGATCTGGATCTGATTGGTTCACATGATACTTTCTTCCAACAACTACCTTCAGTGATACCTGAATCTAATAGGTTCACATTATACATTCTTTCAACAACTACCTTTAGTGATACCTGAATCTGATTGGTTCACATGATACCTTATTCAAACAACTACCTTCAGTGATACCTGAATCTGAACGGTTCACATGATACATTCTTCCAACAACTACCTTCAGGAAACTTGGATCTGATTGGTTCACATGATACATTCTTCCAACAACTACCTTTAGGGAGACCAGAACCGGATTTGTTCACAAAATACATTCTTCCAACAACTACCTTCAGTGAGATCTGGATCTGATTGGTTCACATGACACTTTCTTCCAACAACTACCTTCAGTGATACCTGAATCTAATAGGTTCACATTATACATTCTTTCAACAACTACCTTTAGTGATACCTGAATCTGATTGGTTCACATGATACCTTATTCAAACAACTACCTTCAGTGATACCTGAATCTGAACGGTTCACATGATACATTCTTCCAACAACTACCTTCAGGAAACTTGGATCTGATTGGTTCACATGATACATTCTTCCAACAACTACCTTCAGGGAGACCAGAACCGGATTTGTTCACAAAATACATTCTTCCAACAACTACCTTCTGTGAGACCTGGGTCCGATTGGTTCACATGACACATTTTTTCAACAACTACCTTCAGAGAAACGTGGATCTTAATTGTTCACATGATACATTCTTCCAACAACTACCTTCAATGAGACCTGGATCTGATTGGTTCACATGATACATTCTTCCAACAACTACCTTCAATGAGACCTGGATCTGATTTGTTCACATGATACATTTTTCCAACAACTACCAGTGAGACCTGCATCTGGTGTAGTTAATTTCTCAATGAAGTGCCATCTGGCCAGAAGAACATTCAAAAGGTAATCTTGAAACCACAGGACATAACCTTGTTGTGTCCAATGATCATATACATTCTCATCCCTGTATTAGTGTTAATCACAACTGAGCTACATAATTATTATTTTCAGAGTTAAACACATAACTATGCATGTTTAGTAGGTAACCTATACTACCTAAAATGCTTCAAATAAATGTTAGCAAAACAGAAGAAAATAAAGAAAAGAAAATGCTTTTTAAACAAATACACAGACACTCAAACTGAACCAAAAATCTGAAAATAAAATATAATTAAAACAGTAAATAATTTAAAAGATAGACTTGAGCAAAAGATTCAAAATTGGTTTTGAAAGTCCAAAAGAAATCAAGTTTGACACAAAGATGCAAACAAAATATTTAGGTTTTATTTTGCAATATATGCACACATAACAAAACTATCAGCAATCCAGGGTATTATGTGTTGTCAGTTTGATGCAAGGGTTGGCTACATTCAGTCACTTGCCGTATGTACGATCATACCGCACTCAGAATTTTCTGATTAGATTGGTGGCGCTTCATATCAGCAGAATCGGCAACTGTTGTGTATTGACTTTTCGTATGCTCAAAATCTTTGTGATATTCAACCTGTTAGATAAAATAAATCAAGGTTAACCATATTAACACAGGTAAACTAAGCATTAATAATTATTTAAGCAGGAAATAACTATGGGACAGTGGAAAGGGTTGACAAAACAAGAACGGTTAAATCATTGAACAAAAGCATGGGGTGCATGTCAAGATACAGCTACATAGCTATTACATTCTGTCACCAATCATTTCCAAATTATCAAAATGTACATGACAGTTTGAAACACAATCTAGTCACAAATCGGAAGCTACAATTTCACCAGGATAGTTACAGTTGTTCCTGTGAACTAACATAGATATTGCTAACAATCAGGATTCGCATCTGGGATGGCAATAAGTGTGGTATAAGAGACATATTGTCCTGGTTTTCTGGGGATTTTGAATTCTTGTACAAAACACACTTGGAAATATTTCAGCAATAATGGCAGGCTGTAAATCCACAAATCTGGACCAGACAATCCAGTGATATGAGCAAGGGTCCAAGTTGTCAGAGCATGACTTCTTGACCATTCCATCAATCAATTGACAAGTCTGATCACTTAGTCCATTATGCCGCCAGTTCTAACCAGCATCGGTTGCTGGGGACCAGTTCTAACCTATAATCCCTATGGGGTACGTTATATACGGAAGTGAGATATGGTATTACCCCACTGATGTTTTTCTGGTTGTCCTTATGGCGTTGCATCTCAAGAGGGTCTGCAACCATAGTATAGTGAGATTTCTCCTTCTCAAAGTCACTGTGGTATCGAACCTTTGTAATACAAATATTTCAAAATGAACAATCGGACCAAAGAAAACCACATGTATACAAAGATTGTCTGTACAGATATGTTACATGAACAAGAGACCAATCAAACTCCATCATAAAAACATATTACATCAAGAGGTAATACAGAATCGTATCGTCATGCAAATATTGGAAACGGATTAACATTGTGTAAACATCTTTGAACAACAGTCTGTATTTCAGGTTACATAATATCTCTATAATATTTCTTCAGAAAGTTAAAATCTATTTATTCGGTTAACTGAAATATTCAAATTGACTCCTGTGAATTTTATTGTCCAAGTAATAATACTACAAGATCACACTTCATGCTGACTTTGGTGCCTTCATTATATACCAACCAATTTGACCTGTCTAATTAGATTTTAGTAATTTGCGTCAATATTAGTACAAACACATGCAAGCTAACAATGGCGCATATTTGAAGATTTTTTAAAAGTAAATACCACTTTTTATACATCCCTTTCATCATATTCAAAAATATGTTTTCATTTATAGGGTACCACGAGTATTTGTTAGTTTCTTAAAGCCGCACTTGGCAACATTCCACCTTTATGATGATCAGCAGAAAACAATCAAGTCTAGGCCAGACACACCAGTGACTGATATTATGAACACTCATGAGATCATCAGTCTTTAACTCTGTGCTTGTATTAAGTTTGTTGCATTAATCTTAAGCTTGATTTAACAACCAGCATTTCTGATACCACATGTAACCATAAACCAATTTATCAACCATTGACAATGATGAATACAAAAAGATATTTGCATTCATAGAAATTTCTCAGATTTCATCCAGTTTATTCCAATCATTTTCATAATTACTTCACTTATCAACAGAAATTATCCATTTACAGGATACAACCATGTATTACTGGTTATCTAAAAGTTGCACAAAAATGTAATACAGCCTCCAGTCAACTCCAGGAAGATTGTAAGAATTATGTGATGCAGGTACTGACTTGTGAAGCGACATGATTTTAATGTAATCCAAGCCATGCAGGGTTACTGACAATAAGTTAGAGAATGAGCATGAAAGGCAAGGTCACTTGCTAAACAGTCAATCAGTGAGTAAAGTTTCTTGTTGCTTTTAGCAATATTGCAACCCAACCCAGCTTCATAAATTGTAACAAGCCCTGGTCTTTGGTATAATGAGGCTTTCAGCAGTAGGCCTAGACTAAGGTTTAGTCTCTGAATATATATAATTTTGATAGTAACAAACAAGCCAATTTATATTGAAAAGGAGCCACAGGGAGACCAGAGAATCCTGAACCTGAGGAAATCTAGACTTGCTTTATTTAGAGCTTTAGCGCTGCAGAGAGGGCTTGGCAGTTGGGAAATTAATGTGGTTCAGGGGCTTTGAGACAGACTACAGTAGGCCAACCAACTCTTACTGTCAATGAACTGTGTGAGTGAGTGTGTTAGAGGTGTTAAACACAACACCAACTGTAATCCACACCTGGGGCACTTAGAAACTAATATAGGGTGGAGAACGAGGAATAGTTAATATTATTTTAATTTAAATTTCATTGAAACTAAGACTTTACAGAGACTATTCAGCAAGGAAATATATTCAATTTTCTCTGAAAACATCTGTAATATGAACTCAAAAATACGGATGATTTTTCTGGATTTCTTCAATGTCCTTCATAATTGGTCCATAAAACTGGGCATATATTGACACACTTCCTTTTAAAAAACAACATAACAGTGTGTTAAACAGGTGACAAAACCCCAAAGTTAACCCAAAACCATTGTTTGGGTTCCGTCAGGGATTTTGTAAAGTTTTGAATAGAGGAATGTTTTGGGTGAGAACAATGGTTTACTAATCCAGGAATACATGTAATGAAATATCACCTCATAGGAACGACAAACATTTATGAACATGAAGGTAAATTTAAGCTTACAAGTATCAAGAGTCATGACGAACAATTTCATCTTAAGCTGTAATTTGATAATCACTCTGCAAATGTTGATTAGTGATTAGCCATTAGTGAGGCATTTTTTTTTCATAATCACATGCCATTTCTGCTTCCAGTTCTTACTGAAGTTGCTGATTATTCAAGAAAACTGTTCAGTGATAAGCGTACAAACACTCGGTCAGCCATGTTAGATTTTTACATTCTTTTACAACGAAAAGAAATGACATATAAAACACTATATTCATTAGATCTATATAAAACAAGACAACATCATCAATCATTGTTATTACATTTATTTCATAATATTGCAACATGCTTGAGGAATATCTTTGTACCAAGCTAGCATTCTTGGTGGCAGCCATGGCAGTTTTGAGGGTCAAAGGGTCAGCAATAGACTTGACCTTGCCCTTGGACTCTTGAAAGTCTCTCTTGTACTGAGTCTGGGAATTGATGATGAATAATATTCATAACCCATGTGATAAACTCATTTATTGCATGCAAACTGATTGTCTAGATGAAAAGACATAATTTCATTACTAGAAGTTGAGAAGTAATATATATTCCGTGCTGATGACAATACACCTAATTATATGTTTTATCCAGGTTAAGAAAAAGAATCTAAACACACAATTCATCTAAGTCAAAAGTACTTCATCTCACGGATTATGTGCGACATGGAGAAAGAATGTTTTCAAAAGAATTTCCTATATATCATTGACCATACCGAGCTAAGGTTCTTTGTGTTTTCGAGACATTTCTTGACCGACATGGGATCGACCACTGTCGTGTAGTTTCCCTTGGTCTTCTCGAAGTCAGCATGGTACACATTCTAACAGTAACAGAAAATAATCAACCATTAAAATTTTCATCAAATTAACAGCAACACTGTCTACCAGTTTCTACTCTAGACAAGTTTCTGACAGCAAATATTTTGTCTTTCTTTTTAAAAATCTCACAACTCTGTACACGCTTATTTAAATTATGAGCACAAGACACCAATTCCTATGCAGTATTCAATGCAGTGGATAAACCGTTTAAATTCCCTAATCTGGATTTTCCTAGCTACTGTTATCTACAGCTACCACAACACAACACAAGGGTTTACCCCATACCGCACTAAGATTCTTGGTGTTTTCAAGACATTTCTTCATGACCAGGGGATCCACAACTGTAGTATAGTCACTTTTGGTCCTCTCAAAATCAGCATGGTACCGAGTCTAGCTCAAGAAAACCAATCAGAAATTACTCTGGTATGAAAACATTGAAGAACAAACTCAACTCCTAGCCTGCCAGACTTTAAACAACTGACTGTCAGATGATGGATGCTTTAAGGACTGAGATTTCTGACATATATGGCAATATTCAAACAAAACGGGCTTAGTTCCATGTGGTCACTCCATTTGTGAATGTTCACCACCCTATTGACCATTACACTTACAAGCCATTCTACAGTATGAATCTCAGGAATATGTTTCAAGAATCTCACATTTTCCTTTAAACTTTTAAAGATTCATTTGACGTGCATGACACAATTCTTGAGTAAACGAACAAGGACTGCACCAATATTAAGTATCATACAATGTCCATATTAGGAAATGAAGCCGTGTATTTTGAATCTCAATATCTTGGTGACAGTACAACTACATCTACTGCTACTATTCTACAAGACATCACAACATCTACTTCATGACTGCTGCATACCGAGCTCAGATTCTTGGTACTTTGAAGACATTTCTTCATGACCAAGGGATCCACAACCGTAGTATAGTCACTTTTGGTCCTTTCAAAATCAGCATGGTAGGCACTCTGACACAAGGAAACCAATCAGTTATATAGCTTTCCAAAGTTCTTGAAACCACAGTATCGCTTAAGCCATTTCAAACTCATGATTGATTGTATACATGCTTTACATCGTCGAAGACAGTCATGCTACAATGTGCAAGCTTTTGAACAAGTCTTCTAGAACAAGGTGAACTTTTACACCCATTTCACCTATACTTCGTAGTGACAGCTGTTATGACTGTACTCGATTTTTTCATTTCTGAATCAGAGATAGGATTATGTCCTTTAAGCCAACACTTCGACATTATACCCATTCAAGAACAAGAACAGCTCTCTTTAATCAAACATTGTTTCAAGAGGTTACAACAGTAAATCTGTGAAAATGTAAATGACTTGGAAGAAGCAACAATACTCTGCATCAGAAAATATAGAAACTGAGACAAGGCGATCCCAAAGATAAATCTGACTTGTGAGCAGGCTTTTGATCTAAATACGACAACACAACAACTAAGAGCTCATTGAGCTTCGTCATACCGAGCTCAGATTCTTGGTGTTTTCAAGACACTTCTTCATAACCAAGGGATCCACAACCGTAGTATAGTCACTTTTSGTCCTCTCAAACTCAGCATGGTAGGCACTCTGACATAAGGAAGCCAATCGGTTACAAATCTTTAAATGTTGAAAGTGTATTATTCTACAAGCTGTGTCCAACTCCGAGCTGAGTTAATACCTACTTTGTACATCACCAGCAGAGGCCATGCTWTAAWGTGCAAGCTTTTGTAAACTAAACCAAGTTTCTTGGCTTGGCAACAAAAGAGCTTAAACAACCAAACATTCCTCCATCATCATTAACAATCACATATATTTACCTTTCATGGTTCTAAATTCCATAAATTGCAGGTCATAAAAAAATATGTATATATTCTTCAAAATGTGACTGATTAGATGAGGTATTAATTATCTGCATCAGAAAATACAGAAACTGAGACAAGGCGATCCCAAAGCTAAATCTGACATGTGAGCAGGCTTCTGATCTAACTACGACAACACAACAACAAAGAGCTCATTGAGCTTCATCATACCGAGCTCAGATTCTTGGTGTTTTCAAGACATTTCTTC
>VKKT01000030.1:340803-352626 GCA_008038995.1 Haliotis laevigata
GGGGGGTTTCACTTCCAGGAAAATGTTTCATTTCAAGCTAATATACAACATATACAAGTTACTTTACACTGAAAAACTTGCTATGTTCAGGTGTCTCTAGTTTGGAAGGTAAGGAAATCCAGGACTCTTTGATAGATCCCAGCACTGGCATTGATCAAGAGTAATGGTGGTTACGACTGAACCCCCTCCACATCCAAATGAGTCATCATGCTGCAAAAACTTTCAAGTATCTATAGACTTTTCATTTAGCAGAACCACCAAGGTTCAAAGTGGAAAAACGAAGCCTTGGGTAGGTAGCCATTTATATTTTTCTCATTCCAAAGAACATTAGGGTAGGAGAAATCTTGCTGCTTATAATAAAACAACACATGATTAAGACATCAGTCTTACGTGAAATCCAATGCCCAAATCTAACAGTCATGCCCAGACGTGACTTTATGAATGTTTTCAACACCAAGTTGACATACCAAAGTAGCTTTAATTGTTGCCAGACATGTCAGCAAGTACCTTGACAGGCCATGCCTATAGGTTTCAATATAGTAATGGATAACGTTCCGTGGAGACAACCAGTAGCACATACAACATGGTCAATCAACCAGTCTACAGTAGCTGATCCTACAGAGGACCTTGACAGGCCATGCCTATAGGTTTCAATACAGTAATGGACCATGTGCCGTGGAGACAACCAGTACCACATACAACATGGTCAAACAACCAGCCTTCACTAACTGATCCTACAGAGGACCTTTACAGCCTGGAGTTGTGTATGAAGACTGTGCCAGTTGAATCAGTCTCCTGTAAGCCGACTTGTATATGATCCATCAGTATCAATGTCCACAATGCTTAGTGACATGAAATGTTTGTAGCATTTCTTCATTAATTACCTCTAACTGTGACAGTTAATAAGTTTCAGGATTAAATGTTCCTCATTCGTCTATTTTATAGACCTTGCGTGAGTGAGTGAGCGAGCGAGTTGGGTTTTACGCCGCCTTTAGCAATATTCCAGCAATATCACGGCAGGGGACACCAAAAATGGGCTTCACACATTATACCCACATTGGGAATCAAACCCGGGTCTTCAGAGTGACGAACGAATGCTTTAACCACTAGGTTACCTCACCGCCCATTATATAGACCTTGGAACAAATATACTACCAAAAGATGTTAAAGAACACCTTCATTTTACTATAGTTAATACTTAATACGAATACTTAATACGGAGGACACCAGGGTGTTCCTTAACTTAATTTTAGAGGTATAGATAGATTCCATATAAGTTTAGAATAGATGTAGTTGGCAAGTCTAGATTTCTGCTATATCAGGTTGTAAATGATGACTATCGCAGAGCCCTTGTTATTACATGTTATGCAGATAATTTAACATCTGTTTTTCTGTGAAATATGTTCATCTAAGAGACCAGATGTTTTAGTTTCTTGTGTATGAGACTCGCAGCCATGCCACAAGACCATCTTTGGTGGTATATTTTACTTCGTTCCTATATGTGTGACAGGTCCATCTAGTTAAACTGACTTTATATTATTCATGTAATGGTTTCAGAAAAAAAAGGCTTCAAATGTAGAAAGTATGCTCTGATATGTCAGACATTTGGAAGATATAACTTACAACTGGTATTCATGAATTTCATTAGTAATACAATCCTCTGAATATATTGACCTGGATCTGTTAGTTACTTTCCTCCATTAATGTAGGTTACCATAGCATTGCATAGGTGGATCCAGAATAGGAGTGCAGGGGTGCGCATCCCCAGATTTTGTCCTGAAAGTTTATTAAATGACCATTGAAACTCTCATGAAAATATAGGTGAAAATGAACTCTGCACCTCCCTTTCTCAAAAAGCTGTATCCACCTCTTCATTGTACTAATCTTTCCTACCTCGAGGTGGGTCTATATCTGGCGGCCATGATGGCACAGACCAGCCTCAACCACCTAGAGTTTTTATCATCATACACACTGATACAGGCGCTGTAATTATCATTACCAAGTTAGCTATGTGCCTGGGGAGGCAGTGAGACTTTGTGGCTGAGTGCACTCAGGAGCTACTGTAGGAGGGAGATGCCTTTACACTATGTTGGTCAGTCTGGGACAGCCTTTGTCATTCCGTGACAATGATGGCCTTAACATCTACTCTCCTACCCAGGGTTCCTTGTGGTCAACCTCTGCCACAAGCCTCTGTGATGGACGATTTGTTACATCTTACTCAGTCCATTGAACAAACTTTAGACGCCTTTCATCTGTTACAGCTCTTAAAAGCCAACACATTTAGATAAACATGTCATGAAACACTGAACTTCCATCTAGAAAGTATTTCCATTTGCATATTTATCAACAGCTGATAATGGTTGCACTGATACAAACTCACATGTGTAACATCTAAAGATCGCTGGAACTAAGATTTAAACTGAACAAAACATGATTACATTTATTTTGGGGGGGATATGTTTTTGTAGAGAAGACTGATGCTTTTTTAAATGTGTATGGCACATAAAAATATGTCATGATCCATAATTTTATGAGTGCAATTTCATTTTTCTTTGTGTGTTATGATATTGCTGGAATATTGCTTAAAGCAGTTTAAAACATAATCACTCACTCTCTCATCATTCCTTGGAGCAGGTATTCTATATCTGTATAACTATGTAAAAAACACAGTAAACCGCACAAAAAACACACATTTCTGATTTCAGAACTGGCACATTTGTTTACAAACAAAAGAAAAGGCTTATCACCTGATACAGAAATTAGCATATGGCAGCAATGTAATGACAAGTCACTACTTAGCTGTAATGTGTTTATTACCTGCTGAAGAGCAGCAATGGAGCAGAATGAAGTCAGCAATGGACTTTCATGATCTAATCCCTGTTACTTTGGACAACCATGGTTCTGATCAGTCTATCTGAAGTTTCAAATCTAAATAACATGTCCCTGATTTAAAGTGTAAAAAGGTGACTTGATAATTAGTTCCAGAGACAAGGAACTATGAGCAGCGATTTGACCTTGATGATTTATAATGATGGTAAAGGTGACGAATTTTATGCTTTATGTAACAAAACCAGTGATATTCCAGAGATCCACAGAGAGTAGTGATTCTTCTCATGAGCAAAACAACAGGATGTCAAAAATGCATTTACAACATTCCACAGGTAGGGCTCCTCAACAGAGTCTACCTTAAGCATGCGAGGGGCAATTGGGCTCAGTCTTTGGGTCATTAAGTCTACTGATGGTAGAGTTCATCCACACCACTAGCTGACAATGCTGTGAACAAATCTGTGGGAAGCCAATAAGAGAACGCTCAATATTCTGAAAGAACAGCTCCTCAAGAGAGTCTACCTCAGCAAAATGAGTCTCACTTTGTGGGTCACTGAAGTCTATTGATGTGAAGTATTCAGGTTGAATGGCCAAAGGGAATTCGTCCAGTGACAAGATATCTGATCAAGCGATCTTGTGACAGGATATAATGAACCTACAAGTGAGATAGATCAATTAGAGCAGACATCTGGACTTACCTAATGGCCAGTTAAAAGTAGAACACTGAAAAGATCGTATTGAGTCTGCTCATTGTTAACAAAGCTGGCTAGCAGTTGGATCAAGCACAATAGGTACAGGTGAAAATCAGTATCCAGAATGAGATAGATGTGTGAGTGAGTGAGTGAGTGAGGTTTTACGCCACTTTTAGCAATATTCCAGCAATATTACGGCGGGGGACACCAGAAATAGGCTTCACGCACTGTACCCATGTGGGGAATCGAACCTGGATTTTCGGCGTGACGAGCGGACACTTTAATCACTAGGCTACCCCACCACCCCAGAAAGAGTAAGTGATTGAGTAGGATCTTCCACAACCTTCTTTACCAATGTTCCTGCAATATCAGGGTGGGGACACCAGACATGGGCTTCACACATTGTACCTTGGGGGGCGGGGATGGGGTGGGGTGGGGTGAGGTTCAGAAAGAGAGGAGAGAGAAAGAAAAAAGGAAAGGAAAAGAAAGAGAGAGGGGGAAAGAAGAAGAGAGAAACAGAAAGAGGAGGGAGGCATGCTTAAACCACTAAGCTACTGAACACGCAAGCGATTAGGTACTTTACAAATGTTTGAAATCACAGAAGAAACTTGCCACACTGAAAATCTCACAAACTATTTTTATTTATAGTTGTGTATAGCCTAGCAAGGATTTTATTTTGGACTGATGTTGAACTGATGATAGTGTTGAGACAAGAAATCAGAATTAGTTGTGAAGTGGGTACCTGGTAGGATGAGATGGCTAATACCTACTAGCTAGGGGTGAAACGGTATACCACGGTATTAGCAGAACCACAGTATTTTGCCTTCAATTCGATACACCGTAATGCAATCAAAAACATCAATTTTGGGGGGATTTCGTATCATCAATTCTATTTAGTCACAAAATGACACTTTTGTTCATTCAAAATAACAAAGATTATGGTTATTTTTCTCCATGTTATTAAACAATGTAAGGTTTGAATCTTGTCAATTTTCTGCATTATGATCACATCTCATATACCGAACCGAAGGCATGGTACTGCCATATGAACTGCACCGTGGTTTCACCCCTACTACTAGCTCCTTACAAGTAGCTCGGGTTCTATACAATATACTCCCCAAGGAGCTGAGAATGAACAATCAAGTGCACACTGATCAACTTTGGAGGGTAATGATATGTGGAGCCATGGGTATTCATTACACAAGTTTAGCTAGCTCTATTCCACATAAAAATCTGCATGAGAAAAGTAACATTGTTTAGATGAGTGAATATATACATGCAATGAATAATTAGGACTATGTTACCATGGTTACTATTGTTAGTCCATCTCAAGGAGATTTGCCCTTCTGTCCATCTAGTCACTAGTGAGTGAGTGAGTGAGTTTAGTTTATGCCACTTTTAGCAATATTCCACCAGTATCACGGCGGGGGACACCAGAATTCACACATTGTACCCAGTGAGGAATCGAACCTGGGTCTTCGGCATGATGAGCAAACACTTTAACCACTAGGCTACACCACCATCATTTTCAAGATGAGGGAAATATATTGTGTAACGAATTACTTAGAAGACTATGTTAGTCCATCCTACAGGGGATTTGGCCATCTAGTCACGAGCAGGGATGCTGATCCGTGGACCAGCTGCTGTGGTTATTTGCAATGAGGAAGTGATCAGACAGCAGGGGTCAGAGTTTCCCCCCATCACCATCCTTCCATCCAGGAAGTGCTGCCTGGACACAAGGTTAGAATCGGATTACTGGAGCCTGGATCTCATAAACAACAGCTGATTAAAGTCTAAATGTAATTATACCCTACACTAACATCTCAGTGGTGGGTATTTTAACACACATGTTAAGTTAATTAGTTCTAAAATATGGTGAATATCACTAAGATTGTATCTTGAAAGATTATTAATAAAATGCTTTGGGCGAGTAAAAATAAATCAGAGAGAGTATTAACAATATTCCAACAATATCATGGCAAGGGACACCAGAAATGGGTTTCACACATTGTGCCTGTGTAGGGAATCAAACGCAGGTGTTCAACATTGTGACTGAACATTTGAACCACTGTGCTGTCCAGAATGCCGACACAAAATAGAAAGTTCTAGATGTATTATGTAAATTTGCATAAAATGTTCACACTTGGTCATCAACACAACCACATCCCAACACAACCCTATAAACTGGGTCCCAGTTGAACTTGAATCACTGAAAACTAAAAAGTTCAATAAGAAAATTAACATTCAAATCTACTTCCATTAAGAGTGAGTGAGTGAGTTTAGTTTTACGCCGCTTTTAGCAATATTGCAACAATATCACTGTGGGGGACACCAGAAATGGGCTTCACACATTATACCCATATGGGGAATCGAACCCGGGTTTTCGGCATGACGAGAGAACGCTTTAACCACTAGGCTACCCCACCGCCCCAGTTCTAATAATGGTTAAAGCGCTGGCTCGTCACGCCGAAGACCCGGGTTCGAATCCCCAAATGGGTACAATGTGTGAAGACCATTTCTGGTGTCCCCCACAGTGATGTTGCTGGAATATTGCTGAAAGCGGCGTAAAACCAAAATCAGTCAGTCAGTCTAATAAGACAATTGCCATATTAATATTCATGATATTAACCTTCACTACAACCCAAAACAATCTGTCCAACCAAGCAGGGAAATAAACAGGATTTCCAATTTAGTATTATTTGCAGACAAATTTAAAAGAAACATTAATTTGGATTGTTTCGTTTTTTACAAATTTACAGAAAAGTGCTTATTTTCTTAAATTCCAGGGTATTTCAATGTTTGTACACAATGTACAACTAAACATTCAAGCCTGTAGTCCACAGGTCCTGTTATCAGTGAAATGTGTGTCTCTTATGCAATGCAATAAATTTGTTTCTAAATTAAATTGCTTGACAGCTTTTTCTTTCAACTTCACTGACATTTACTTCAGACATAGGACTGAATATTGGTCTCAGAGCAGGTCTGGAGAAAAACTTTGGCCATAAAAGCAGCACTTTAGATAACAGGTTCAAAACTAAACACACATTGTCCCTGAGAAAGAGATCTGTGTACCATTGTATATGGTTAAATACAAATAATTGTACACAGAATAAACCTAAAGTATTAGGAACCTCCACGTCTTCTTACTTCAGGAGCTGAAAAACAGCTGCTTGAGCTTAGACAGGGATTAGAATGGAACAAGTTGAAGCTACTTATATTTCATATATACAGTGGAGACTACATGGGAGACTAGTCGAGGATCAAGTATTTATTATACATGAACACCCACGTTGGACAGACTACAATGTCCATCAACAACAAAATGGTAACAAAATTTACAGATGCTAATTTTGAGGTATTAACAGACAAATACTAACATGTAGTACTTATATACTGTAATGTGTGACTGTGGATGCATGTGTTATGGGTGAAACACAAAAATCGGTGTTTTACATTTTCGTACCATCATTCAATTACTCTACGTGTATGTACCTGTTTCACCCCTAGCATATGTGATGACTGTATGCAAGTACCAAATATCAGCAGCAAATATTTCAGAAAACCACATTGAAGGAAACAGATACAACAGTAGAGGCTAACCAGAATAGGTAGCGTTACTATGTGACTGCAATGATTTCTTTGGGTAGCGATTTAATATTGTAGGTGCAGGGGTGGAAATAACTATAAAATTGCTAGTGTACTCCGGTACAGTGGCACATGTAAAATCACTTGTCCTGATAATTTTTCCACTATACCGGCCATTTTCTTGTTGACTTTTGAAGCAAACAACATAATTAACATTGGAAAGTCAACTAGACACCGGTACAGTGTGATTTTCAAATTTGCTTCCCCGACAGAAAAAACACTGGACTCGGACGTCGGGACAATGGGTTATTTCCACCCCTGAGGTGACTAATACCCCAAAATAACACTTTTAAGTTTTATTTCATATTCTTTGTTTCTTTGCAAATCACAACCCTGGATCATCTGTTCTTACATTTCAGATGTTGATGATGGGATATTGTAGGCTTAGGAAACAGGAAATAAACAATCTGAGGTAGCTGGTTGATGAAGAGTATGTTATCTTTTTTTCACTTTTGTTTTAAAGCAATGCACTCTATATGGCTATAGGGGTTAAAACTTAATGTACTGTATCATTGGCATAGTATCAGGATACAAAACTGTATTACCAAATCAAACAAGTGATCATGGACTCTCCGGGTTTGATTAAGTAAACAAAATGGCACTTGTGCAGCCTTAAACTGC
Organism: Haliotis laevigata; assembly: GCA_008038995.1. Classification (NCBI taxonomy): domain Eukaryota; kingdom Metazoa; phylum Mollusca; class Gastropoda; order Lepetellida; family Haliotidae; genus Haliotis; species Haliotis laevigata. The sequence continues at coordinate 348,588 of VKKT01000030.1, forward strand.
AAAATGCAACCTCATATCTTAACAAATTGCACTAATATTTTCAAGATATCAACTTAGTTAATTTATCGAGAAATGATAATGATTTTGTCATAAAACTGTTCTAAATCAACAATACAAACACTTACACATTAAATAATGATGAACGGGCAAGGAAAAAACGTGTATAACATAAAGAAGAAGTTGACATCCATAATATTTTGTCATGTACGTTAAATATAATTTTATATTGCGGTCTGTTTTTGTCCAAGGTTGAACCGTGTGCAATTTGGTTTCATTTCCACATAAATCTGACACCAGTCTTGAATGAAAGATGGTATGTACAATTCTGGACTACTTGAAAACACGCTTCGTGACTATATAAAGACCAGAGATGCTGCAGGCAGTTCCAGCAAATTGACCCAGATGAAGCAGCTTTTGGAGGCAGTTCATTAACAGCACACCTGGTGGGGCATGGTTCAAATACCTCTCGCATGACTACCCCTTCTGTCATCCAGAGGCATCCCTCCTCCTCTGCCAGGGGTCAACATACTTACACAATGTTACACTTAGTAGGCTGCCATTATCATATAATCATGCCTCATGATGGTTATTCACTGACTGTGGTATAAACAGTACATCTAGGTCCTATCTTTAAACATCACATATACACTGATGCATTAGTGCTGATGAAGCAAAACCTGTTACCAACCTAATTCGTAATCAAATTGATAATCAAATGACTGAAAGATCGTTAAAGCAGTGTATGAAAAATGTCAAAAATCCAGCCAGACATAAGGGCTGGTAACTTCAAAATGTTACCAACCAAAAATGGATTTAACCAGACCAAATATGGTGAATTTACACAGATGCATGGAACATCTCAAAAAAAAATTACCAGACCATCGGGCTGGCTAGCTGTAAATTTAGACCGTCCGTCAGAAATCTAGACCACCATCGGACGGGCCTTATTTCATACACTGGTTAAAGGTATACCTCTTATCCATGTATCATACAAAATGTTTCAAATCATTGTATTGATATCACAGCAATTCCAGTCATAAACCTAATTGGTAATCAAATTGATAATCAAATGAATGAAAGATCGTTAAAGGTATACCTCTTATCCATCTATCATACGGATTGTTAAAAATCTTTGTATTGATATCACAGCAATTTCAGTTATAAACCTACAATATCAGATCAGATTGTGGTGGCTGTATTTCAGGACAGGAAAGTTTTGTTTCAACTGGGCCACTAGGCTCTCAACTGTACATATGCGTGACTGAGGGAGGGTGTGAGCATGTGGTTTTATGTTGCATAAAGCAATATTCCATCAATTTCAAAACAGGTCAGGCCAGAAAAGGGCTTCACACATTGTGGCCATGTGGGGAACTGAACCTGGGCTTTCAGCATGATGGCCTCTGGAAGGAAGAATATATTTGTTCCACCTTTGAAGTTGATGAATGTCATTCACCATGAACTACATATATACAGACTTGTTCTTAAGAAGTTTTACCACGTTCTTTTTCATAAGGCCTTCAGGCAATGGAAACTTGACTTCACAGCAGCATTACAGTTTTAAGTGTGCCATTTACAATGAATGTTTTACCCTTAGGACTCATGTTTAAAAACGCAACAAGATATTGTAGAATCAACTCCATCATAATGAAATGAGAAGGAAACTATCTAAATAGAAAATTCAGACACTGAAATTCACAAAATTACCAGATTCTGATTGAAAAAATGCATGAGTGAGTTTAGTTTGCCATATGGTGTTGACAAACCTTGAAACATGAGAGAGGCAAATCAAGATTCAAACCGACAATGACAGGTTTCTGCCATTCCCAAGGGAAGCAACTCTGTTGCAGTGCTTTTGATGACTGGGTGAGGTGAGGTGAAATTGGGTTTAACGTCGTGCTTGAGACTATTTCGCTCATATGACGACGTGCATGCGTGTGTATATGTATGTGCGGCTGCTTGTACTAGCCCAGACTGAAGCTGGTTTTATAGTGCTTTGATGACTGGGCCATCCTTGGTCTCCTTACTGACGTGTAAGCCAATAAATCTTCTACATAATAATAAATCATTGCCTCTGTAGTATGGAAAATTAAATGCTAAACAGTTGCACGGTTAGCATGCATTTTGTCCCATGAATACAAATTACCATCAATATATTATCTATTTCTTTGTGAGATGATGTTCTCATTAGGAAATACAAAACGAACACAAATGTAGAACATTGCTGATTAGAAACAAAAATACCACACCCTGAGGGATGCACAATAATACTCATTGGACCTGTAGAGCATCACGATCAGTTGTAGGTGTCCATTGTTTCATCCATCAATCATCACCATTATCCACATCACCAGGCTCTGAAGTAATTACCTGTAGGTACAGTACACTACACTGTTACAATACTTCACTGACACCTCATGCTTCCACAAGGACCTAGTCTATCTCACAGACCCTGAACTGCATTATTTTACCTTCCACCCAGTCCTTTCTGCAATGCTCAAGCCCTAAATGAAGCTGCCTCCATGAAAATTTAAATGGAATTATTTCTTTCTATGAATATTAAGTATATTCAGAGACCATGTGTTAGTCCAGCAAATTAGTTATATGGGTGCTCAGTACCCAAACTTTTTTTAATTCCCTTGATCTTCATTTGTCATTTTATTAGTGAACTACAAATACGTTGTACAGGCACAACTTTCGTTTAAAATATACCAATATGAATTGTGAATATATTTACTTCAAGTAAAGAATTTCTACTGACATAACTTTATTAGTGAAGTACAAATACATTGTACAGGCACAACTTTAGTTTAAAATATACCAATATGATTTGTGAATATATTTACTTCAAGTAAAGAACTTCTACTGACATAACCACACCAGCATCTGGCTGATGTAGACACATTTCATGTGTCTGACATACATGCATACATACCAAGCCTGCACTGCCATATATCGCAATACAACTCCAACTGGCATTATGCAGCACTAATGGTATACCATGGAAACATGATCATGCTGGAAAAAACGCACACGTGTATGTAACAGGAGGCAAACTGGCACCAATCCCAGATGTGTCCTTGCACCGCGGTGCGTGTTTATTTCTTGTACAATTATTGGTGCAAGGCTTCAGGCCCATCTGCAGAACTGCGCATTTGGATCACCAACATCACAAAACTTGCACCAACATCCCAGTAGTTACAAGACACCTGTCAGTATCAAGATTCACAAGAACATATTTACAAACCGTTAATATTCTTAAGAAGAATTTTTTTTTACTACTTCCTGAAAATTAATGAATTTAGAGTGAGTGAGTGCATGAACATTCCGATTGATATTAATGAGACAGTTTTATGCCACTTTAGCAATATTCCACTGATGTGGGAGATGCCATAAATGCGACTTCACACATTGTACCCATGGGTGGAATAGTACCCATGTCTATCCTATAATAAGCTACGGCTTTAACCATAAGGCTACCCACAGCTTGATTGAGTTTGAGTTTTTGAGTTTGAGTTGGGTTTTACGTCACATCAGCATTATTCTAGCCATATCGTGACGAAATCAAGTCAGCATTCATAAACATCTTAAGTACAAAGACAGGGTTCGAAATACCCCATATATTAGCGTGCCATGGCACGATAAATATTGCAATGGCACGGGTAAATATGTTCCCGGTGCCCTTATGGCACGCCTAGTATTTTATAGACATAACTCACCTTTAGTCATTTAATCCCCCAAACAAAACACTTGTGAAAATGACAAACAAGAAAAAACATTTATTGACTTTATCACCCAGGAAGTAACTGGATTTATGACTAATGATGTAAAGAAATCTGGTTGTTTTTCCATTTAGAGTGTTGGGAGTACTGATAGTTTGGTCATTGAAAAGGAAATTAAGCATGTTAGACATATCTAACAAGTGAACCTTTCACAACTTCTTAGCTTTTGAAAGTGTTGGGGAAGCAGAACAAATGAAGCATAAGAAAGCTATCTTAGACAGAAGACATATCAGTGATAACAGAAAACAGGTTACATTTGT
>VKKT01000031.1:241092-251566 GCA_008038995.1 Haliotis laevigata
GGTTCGATTCCCCACATGGGTGCAATGTGTGAAGCCCATTTCTGGTGTCCCCCGCCATGATAATTGCTGGAATATTGTTAAAAGCGGTGTAAAACCATACTCACTCACTCACTCACTAAGGCATGGATGATACAGTACATCGCACTATGATATGTGGAACTGCTTTAATTGGCATTTACAAGCTGGTATGACGAAGAGGAACATGATGCAGACAATTGCAGTAAAGAAATGTATCAATAATATGTGGAATGTGACGCAGGGCGACCTTGACTCACAACACTGGAAGTGATCCGTAACGGTGGGTCGCCTTCAGTAATAATGACTCGTCTTCACTTTTGTCACAAGCACAGACCTTCCGTACTACATGACTGGTGAATAAATGTTTAACAGTCATGGTATCCCTCTCGTGGCTTGATATAACCTCTGATGACTTTGTGAAACTATACACACTCCCAATAGTGGGGACCTGCTGGCAAGTTGATAATTGAAGGTCACTAGCCCATGGCAAGTGCTATCTTCCAGAAAAGATTTTTCAACCATCTTAAACTTTAGGCAGATTTTCTTTACTTATTCATGAAAAGTTTTTTAGAGAATGGATTTGATGAAGCTAACTGAATTTGAAATAAACACAGGGGGACATCAATATATAATCATTATCATGAAAGTTCAAATTGGCATATGATGAAGTAAAAGGCAATCTTGAAACAGATCTGGCTTCTACACTTTGGTATTAATGCAATGTCATATTGTCATGACAACTAATTTTTCTTGTAATATCATATGGCTGCATGCCCAGAAGAGCTAGGGAGATATTATATGAGAGAACATGAGATGAAAGTTGTATTAATAGATCAGTTTCAGGAAAATAGCAGGATGATTTATCCGTGTATATAAACTTGAAGAGACAGCTCGCTAATTCCTAATTTGTGGTTAGTTGTCAGAATATAGTATTTTTACTTGTAGGTAATTGAACATGACTTTGATCTGCGTGGACTGGGTTGTAATATAGATCTGATGTGTTTTAGGGGAAATAGGCTGGGAATGAGTCTGAAGATTGACTGTATACATGAAAGATAAATCATTACAGAACTTTGTTTGGTTATAAACATCGAGTCTGCTCTTGGTAAGTGTGGTTGTTCAGCAGCAGCAGTAGAACAGAAACAGAATTAGGAGAGAACATTGTTGTCTAGAAAAAGAACTGAACATTTCTATCCTGATATTGGACAGAAGATTGTTGTCCCTGATAATGGACATTGCATTGTTGTCTCGATATTGGACAGAAGATTGTTGTAGTTAGATTGTTGTCTCGATATTGGGCTGAAGATTGTTGTTCCGATATTGGGCAGAAGATTGTTGTCCCAATATTGGGCAAAAAATTGTTGTCCTAAGATTGTTGTCCCGATATTGGGCAGAAGATTGTTGTCCCAATATTGGGCAAAAGATTGTTGTCCTAAGATTGTTGTCCCGATATTGGAAAGAAACTTGTTGACCTGATATAGGACAGAAGATTGTTGTCAAGATATTGGACAGGACATTGATGACCCTGATATTGGGCAGAACGTTGTTGTCCCTAATATTGAACAGAACGTTGTTGCCCAGATATTGAGCAGAACATTGTCCTGATATTGGATGGGATGTAATGAATGGTTGTCTTACAAGCCAACATTTGCTCTGTTGTCACGAATTGCTATTTACATTCTGATATAAAAGCCTAGTTTTGGAATATACCTTACATGTTGGGTATCTTTCCAGATTGTTGGTTCATCAGCAGACTTGTTGTTCACTTTCCAATGTAAGAAGCCCATTTCTGAATAAACCTAAGATGTTGTTTTTCTTGCAGATTGTTGTATCAGCCAGAAGACTGTGACTATCAGAAAGTCGGCCAGCCTTGGAGGACAGCAGAAGCTGGACTGTGACCTCAGGTATCCCCGAGGTCAGCCTGTCCCCTACATCATACAGTGGAAGAAAGACGGCCTCCAGCAGCCCATCTTCATCAAGTACGATGGCTACCCAGCCCAGGTGCCCTACCAACAACACCGAGGCCGCATCGAGCTGGCCGACATCGTATCTCTTGAGATCAGTCACATCGAGGCGGAAGACGAGGGATGGTACGAGTGTAATATCATATTCATAGATGGTGCTGAAGAAACGACGGTCAATGGATCATGGATCTACCTGACAGTGCATTGTGAGTACAATTCATTTGGATTATGGTAGGGGCTCTTTGAGTGGATGGGCCTTATGGTTAAAGTGTTTGCTTGTCAAGCTGAAGACCCGGGTTCGATTCCCCACATGGGTCCATTTCTGGTGTTCCCTGCAGTGATATTGCTGGAATATTGCAAAAATCGGTGTAAAACCATATTCATTCATTCACTTTTTGAGTGGAACAACATAAAGGCTTACATTCCAGTGCATTGGGTGATATATGATATATTAACCGAGCGTGGGTTCTTTTAGCATATATTGCTCTGTTTAGTAACAAACATTTGAAAATTTGGTGTACCGAAGGGTCGTCTGTTGTTTTTGTTCTGAAAGAAATGGAAAAACCTTTGTTGTTATAGTTGTTACATAGTTACAATTACATGCTTACATTAACAAGTGATATGAGTAAGCGTCATATCAATTACCATATCATAGTCGATGGTGTTTAGTTTTGTCAGTGTCTGATTTGAATAGATTGTGAAATTTTATTTTATGCTGTGTTTATGAGTAATCTGATTTCCTGGAAGTTTTGCCAGTTTAGTGGATCTACTCAAAGAGTCCCTACATTGCATGCAACTAGATCTGTAGGTGTTGACCATCTTGACCATCTCAACAGACTTACTGTTGTCCAGAGATGAAAGCTTTGAGCGATGGTGTCTTCATTTCAGGAACTGCAGATTAATTTGGCATTACCATGTTAACAAAAACACACACACCACAGTCCATGTATTTAGAACTGTCTGCTAGTTCTGGAGGTGTTGTCCATCTTGACCACCTCAACAGACTTACTGTTGTCCGGAGATCAACTCAACATGGCTAGGTTAACACACAGACACACACCTTGTATTTAGAACTTTGAACCATCTGCTAGATCTGGAGGTGTTCTTGACCACCTCAGCAGACTTACTGTTGTCTGGTGTTGAAAGCTTCCAGTGATAGTGTCTTCATTTCAGGAACTGCAGATCAACTGTACATCACTAGGTTAGCACAGACCTCAGACCATGTGTTTAGATTTATCTGCTCAGTATAGAGGTGTTGTCCATCTTGACCACCTCAACACACTTACTGTTGTCCGGAGGTGAAAGCTTTGAGTGATAGTGTCTTCATTTCAGGAACTGCAGATGAACTCAACATGGCTAGATTAACACACAGACACACACCTTGTATTTAGAACTTTGAACCATCTGCTAGATCTGGAGGTGTTCTTGACCACCTCAACAGACTTACTGTTGTCTGGTGTCGAAAGCTTCCAGTGGTAGTGTCTTCATTTCAGGAACTATAGATCAACTCAACATTGCTAAGTTAACACACAGACACACCTTGTATTTGGACAAAGAACTGTCTGCTAGATCTGGAGGTGTTGTCCACCTTAACAAATCTCATCAGACTCACTGTTGTCTGGAGGTGAAATCTGTCAGTGATTGCATCTGTCTAGACAGACAACTCTATGTATTGTATAAGGTACCTACACCATAGTTCATGTATCTAGAACTACACTCATGAAGCTAATTTATTATTAAATCTTATTTTGTACATTTGATCACCAAATTCGTTGAATTCAACTGTTTTGTACGACAAAGACAGACGTGAGACTGGAATCTTGAGATGAGCAGGATATAACCTGTCCAGACAGTCATTGGCATATACAGCCAGGGTATTACGGCTGTTTATCAGACTGACATGCTGTAATAGACTATTGTCAGTTATACAACCTACAGCCAGGGTATAACTGTGCTGTACCAGTCTGACATGTGACACAGACAGGGTAGAAGTATTGTTATTCCATGCCCCCATACCATCAGTAAAGTCTTGCGTGTTGCAATAAGCAATGACATAATATATATTGCTTTTTGCTGTATCAGCAGTTTCTGGCTATTTGCAGTACTTCAAGCCACCAGAACTGGTATGGACGAAAATCAGTGCGTCTGAGACTCGTAATGATCACACAAGATCAAGGAATAACCTGTATGAAGCAACCCCTGAATATATCTGCAGTTACGTATGTCTTTAGATATTAAGGAACTAGTCATTTCTGGGTGAGACAATGGGCCCTCTGATTGGGTCAGTGACCTCTGTCTGTAGAATACTACTCAGTATTGCCACAGATGATAGACCATTGGAATAATACGACTGGGCATTGCTGAAACCCTATGTGTAACTGGTAATATTACCGTAAAATGGTAGTTGGATGGATGCGATGCTTGAATATTTGTAAGGCTCAGCAAAAACAAATTGCCCTTGTCCAGAGTTCTTGTTTTTTATGTTTACAAAATTATGCCACCCAAATTTTGATTGTTACATTGAAAAAAGAGAGACAAATACATTCAAATTATAGTTTTTAGTTCCTGGAAATATTAAGATGGTGGGGAAAAGATGGTTAGACAAGAGGAATCAGGGAAAACACAAGTATGGAGTTGCTACAGACATGTATCGGTTATGATTTCTCATTGTGTAATGTTTGAAGTTTTTATAATATTATTTTAACAGGGTTAAATGAGAGCGCGAAAATGAAATTAAATGTTGATGGTATGAATATTTGTGGATGTTTCTTTTTAAATGCGTTAGTAATGATTGCAAGAATTAAATTTGTTTTTTAAGAATTTTATGAACATTTTAAAATTTTGTACATGACAGATAAGTATATCAGGCTTAATAACAGATCTGGGCTTACTGACAATTGGCTATTGTCTGGTCACAGGTGTGAAGAGCTTGGACAGAGGCCATCTGTTGCTACCACTGTAGCACCCCCATGATTGGCACAGGACAATGGGGCAGTGGGGTAGCCTTGTGGTTAAAGCGTTGGCCTGTCATGCTGAAGATACAGGTTTGATTCCCCACATGGGTACAATCTGTGAAGCCCATATCTGGTGCCCCCTAGGTGATATTGCTGGAACATTGCTAAAAGAAGCATAAAACATTACTCATTCTCTCACTCACTGGTGGGGCGGTGGGGTAGCCTAATGGTTAAAGCGTTGGCTCGTCACGCCGAAGACCAGGGTTCCAATCCCCACATGGGCACAATGTGTGAAGCCCATTTCTGGTGTCCCACGCTGTGATGTTGCTGGAATATTGCTGAAAGCGGCGTAAAACCAAACTCTGTCAGTCAGTCACTCACTCACTGGTACATAACAAACTGAACCATTAGGATTGATGCTACTGAGGCAATTTGATGAAGTCACTGAAAACAATGATTGGAATGGGAAAAGAGGTCTTTGAACAGCATTTAGAAGTGATACACATAAAGGCGCTAATGTTTGGAGGGGCAGTGATTTGAATGGGAATGGGACTTGTGCGAAGTCCTGAATCCACTCATAGAGATGTGCATCTCCTACTTGTAGCAACTGATGGAAGAGTGGTGCCAGTTTGCTGACTTGGCAGATAGGTGTCATCGTAATGTAATGACGCAGATCGTAACACCTGCTTTCAGTCACAGGTGTTTTCTGGTAAAGAAAGAATTATTCTAGAAAACCACAGATATTTACAGCTGTATACCACTGACAGTGGTGATTGCCATCACTCACTGCAAAACAATGACTGCTCCCTTGAACACTGACTACTCCCTTATTGACTTACCCTGAGGAAGACCGTGGGTTATGTGTACATACATATGACAGAAGGGATCAATACTGTTGTCCTTGACAACCTCTGACAGGGACAGGATGGATGGTCCAGATGGAGTGGAAGACGTTACTGTCGACACCTGCCAAAATGTATGGCAAATTTTGAACTTTCCGTCCACTCACAGTCTTTGTGAGGCTTTGGGCCACAATTTTTCTTATTCCCTCCCCCCCACCCCAACCAATAATTAATACCAGGCTGTTCTGCTGACTCACCTGCTACTTACCACATAAACAAATAAATTCTGCCTGGATCAACCATCTTAGAAGTAACTCTAACTGTTTAAACTCATTACTCGACATTTTAGCTGAAGCATGTGTCTGCCTTGAATTTTGGGGTCAGATCCTTTGAAGCTGAAGTCATCACCGTGTCCAGATTGTGGAGGGCGGTGGGTAGCCTAGTGCTTAAAGCGTTCGCTCGTCACGCCAAAGACCCGGGTTTGATTCCCCACATGGGTACAATGTGTGAAGCCCATTTCTTGTGTGCCCTGCCGTGATAGTGCTGGAGTATTGCTAAAAGCGGCGTAAAACCAAACTCACTCCAGATTGTGGACAAAAGAAGTGAAACCTTGAATTTTAGGTCAGATCTTTGGAAGCCGATATGGATAAAAGATATTCTGAATATACCAGCGTGTGAAGTCATGCCATAGATGACATCCTTACCTTGTCAGCTTGCTCATGGGGTTAAGTCACGTGAGAGGCATCTGACTTCAGAAGGTCTGTGGTTCCAATCCCAGCAGTTTATGCCTGCCACTTAAACAAAATCTCAAGTGTTATCTTTCAAGTAAGTAATTATAAGTCACTCAAAACTATCTGGCCCTGACAGCACTCATTCAGAGACAGTAACAAATTCTGTTACCAGGGCATCCTCCTGTGTTATCTGTCTCACAGTCCCTCAGACAAATTATTTCCCTATCTGCCCCACTCCTACATGGACTGGATAGGTTTTGAAAAATCTGCTCCATGGGATCAATGACAATGAAATTGAATAAATCGTACCATGATGATGTAGATCATTGATCATAATCACTCGATTGTCAGGTCTGGATTGAAATGTTTACTGGCTGCCATCATCAGGCCACACACAAGTTGCATGGGACTTTCAAACCATGCCGTTCAAATGTGTAACCAATTAAGCAGATCCATACTCATGCTGTTGATCACTGGATTGTCTGGTCCAAACTCGATTATTTACAGACTGCCGCAATATAGCTGGAATATTGCTGAGTGAGGCGTAAAATACACTCACTCACTCACTCAGTGAAATGTGTAACTTCTGGAATTATCGCTGATATCTGGTGATCCATCCTTCTGATTTTAATCTTTATAATTATAACGTAAACATTCCCTCTGGATTATGGTAGCCTTTATTCCTGTGGGTTACACAGATACATACAGAAAATGAAATGAAATTGTAAACACTGTCATAGCTATTCCTAGTGGTATGTGTGATTTGACTACTGAATTATCTCCCCTGATCCTGACATCACGGCATTCTTGTTTGAGAGCCCTTCAATAATTTTCTGTATGGTCTACACTCAAGACGTATAGATTCTGATTTTAATCATTATCTTGTCTTTTACATCCAATGGAATCTTCTTTGTCAATTTGCAAGTTGTATATTTTCTGTATTCAGTAAAATATTGACTTAAGTGGATATTGAATCTGTTATGTGGTTTTGTTGATCTTCATTTAACCAGTGTTGAAGGGAAGCCTAGGGCTTGCACTGTATTGTCCAGAACCCCTTCAGGCATCTGCCGGAGATTCTTAAAAGTTAAGGAAACAGGTCGTATAGGTGGCGCTATTGGTTTGCAGAGTCCAATGGAAATCAAATAGTCAACAATTTTTGGTCCGTTTTAAAAAAATCAGAAATTGTCCAATATTCCGAATGATGTCCTACATATTCACATTGAGTTCCCCCTTCGTTCTGTTGGTAGTGTGATCCCCCATCACCGGGATGTTTCTGTGAAGGAATCAATAGCATTGTCCAAACCGGACCACTCGGGGGGAAACGTACAATGCCTTACAAATCCTGTCAGAGTTCGAAACACCACCCCATGCCTAAAACCATATACCGTATTCATTGTAAAAAGCATGCCCAGTATGGAGAAGATTTGGTAAAGGGGATGCATATCAAAACAATATTTTTAATCTGTTGTCCACGATTGATGTGGTTATATATTCTTCTGTGCTGTTGTTTTCTGTAAAAAAATGGGATATTGACAAGTAAAACAGGATTGTGATTTGAATATGTATTTCAACCTGGACAAGAATCAGTCTGTACAACACTAGAATCTACAAGACTTCTGTCTGTACAACACTTTTGTTCAACAAGCACCACCATAGTTTCCTGTGATGCTGTATATAGTATTATTATGCAAGCATATTTTTCCGGCTACCTGATTGGTCAAGAGGCGATCACGTGACCGTCGACAGAAAAGCATATTGACTCCAACCCAGGTCCCACCAAAAGTGATATTGACCTGAGTTACTATGACATCAAGCTATGACGTCATTCTCGTCAACCTGTGATGTCATTCTATTGTTTACATGTCAGAGTATTGTTGACGTAGTGTTACTGGTTTGTAGTAAAAAAAATTACTTTTCTTGACTAAATGGACATGTTTTGGATTTTAGAAGCTTTTTTTCGGTAATTATATAATAAAACAATTATAGACTGGCGAATTCGGTCAATACCTGTTTTTATGGACCCACGAAAAGCAATATTGACCGAGGATGAAGTACCTGTTTTTATGGACACCTGAAAAGCAATATTGACCGAGGACAAAGTACCTGTTTTTGTGGACCCGCGAAAAGCAATATTGACCGAGGACGAAGTACCTGTTTTTATGGACCCGCCAAAAGCAATATTGACCAAGGATGAAGTACCTGTTTTTATGGACCCGCCAAAAGCAATATTGACCAAGGACGAAGTACCTGTTTTTATGGACCCGCAAAATGCAATAGTGACCAAGGACGATGTACCAGTTTTTATGGACCCGCCAAAAGCAATATTGACCAAGGAAGAAGTACCCGTTTTTATGCACCCGAGAAAAGCAATATTGACCGAGGACGAAGTTGAAGTCCTCGGTCAATATTGCTTTTCGCGGGTCCATAAAAACAGGTATTGACCTCATCGCCAGTCTATAACTGTATATAATGGCCATTTAATCAGCGCCATCAACATTGCTGGTCAGACAATCCTCAGTAATCACCTACCACAGTCACTTACATGATGAAGAAACTCATCTTAAGTAATAGGATGTCATACACGCTACCATCTCCAAGTGATATGATGAACCTCCCACCAGCACTATGTACCAAGCACGCTACAACAGATGGCGTCAGTCAGTAACTTTGTCCGTCAAGAACAGGTCCAAGTCTATCACTGAAAGACCACAAAATAACTATTTTTATTGAGATTCATGGTTTTTTTTCAAAATATTTAAGCTGGTATATATTTTCTATTTTTATTTGACAAAGATAAAATAGCAATCCCAAATAATTCCGGCCTGTGTTGTTTAATTTTTTTATTGATTTTTTAAATCCCGCTTATGAATCTTCTCTGTAGAGTTTTCATGTGAATCAAGCTGTAGTTTATTCTGGAGTTATTCTGTGAGTGGTTCTGGAATCAAACAGATGCTGATATCGGTTGAAGGTATTGACTGAGTACGTTACCGTTTTCCTTAAATATATTGGTGGACATATAATAATCATTACAGGGATATCAGAAATGGGCTTCAAACATTGTGCTCATATGGGGAGTCGAACCCGGGCCTTTGGCATTACTCGTGAACACTTCAGCCGCTGGGCTACCCCACCACCCAACAAAGGCTCCATGATACAATTTTCTTCTGAATTTTTTTTTGGGGGGGGGCGGTGGGGGAGCCTAGTGGTTAAAGCGTTGGCCCGTCACACCGAAGACCCGGGTTCGAATCCCCACGTGGGTACAATGTGTAAAGCCCATTTCTGGTGTCCCCCACCGTGATGTTNCTGGAATATTGCTAAAAGCGGCGTAAAACCAAACTCAGTCAGTCAGTCTGAATTTTTTATATATGTTGAATACAAACACAGTCCGCTGGTAATGGTGGTTTGCTGTGGGAAGCATCAAGTTTATTGTGGTACTTAATTGACGTATGACGTTAATGCCAAATATTTTAAAGTCGCTGACAGTTGAATCAGGATCACAATGGCTCCTAAAAGCACGAGTGTTTGAAATATCTTGCCATGTCAATATTACCATCAACTATTTATTCCCCACTGAAGATGTTCTATGTGTATTTACCCAGTTTTGTGTAGAATTTCAATACAATCAATAGTTTGCTCTATAGCATTGTCCAAACATTGATGAAATATACCCCGGTCTTGGCTCGTGTCAATAGCAGCACAACGGACACATTGTGGTCAGAATTGACACCGCTGACCACAATAATCATCTGTGTCCCGTAACATAATCTATAGTCTCATTAGTGCCATTGTCTGTGGAATCAGTCAAACTGACTAACAGTTGTGTTGCAAAGTACATGGAAGGTTTTATATCTAGACTCATGTGGTGCTTGACTTTGGTATATAACTTCTGTGTGTTGGTATATATAGACTGTGTGTTGGTATATATAGACTGTGTGTTGGTATATATAGACTGTGTGTTGGTATAT
>VKKT01000031.1:347403-361908 GCA_008038995.1 Haliotis laevigata
TCTCTCTCTTCTCTATCTTTCTCTCTCTCCCTCTACCTCCCTATCTCTTTCTCTTTTCTCTCACCCTCTCTCTTCTCTCTTGCTCTCTCTCCCTATCTCTCTTGCTCTTCAACCCTCTTTCTCTCTCCTCTCTCTTTCTCACTCTCTCTTTCTCTTTCTGTGACTCTCTCTTCTCTTTCCCTCTCCCCCTTTCAAGATGTCAAAAAATGTTAAATGTAATTTTTTTTAAAGCAAGAAAAATTAGTTTTAATCTGATTTGATTGTATCTGAGAACAGGGAATGTTTATGACCGCGAGCTTACTTCACATTGTGGAAGGTTCGCTCATGATATGAGACACCCTCAGATTAATATCTCCCAGCGATCTTGCAATACCACATTCAAGTGTACCCAGGTTAATTGTCATGGAGGCTGCAGGTAGAACTGATGTAAGCCAGATGCATGACCAGCTAACAGTGACCACAAAACTGACCTTAATCCTGAGAGATTAGTGCTGACAATCTGAAAAAGTTAAAACCCACCATCATCATGAGCAGCAGCAGCAGCACCACCACCACAGCAGCAGCAGCATCTTCCTGCTAATTACACCTATCCCATCAGTGGTATTTTCTTCCAATAATTTATAGTCGGCCAACTCGGAGCGATGGTTGGTGTTCATTATATGACGCTAACTTTATGACGGGACATTAATACAAGGGGGTACGCCTGTGTGTGTAAATCTGGTAAATTACCTCCTAGTTTCCGCTGTGGGGCTATACCCCTCTGTGGGCAGCACCAGTGGCGGCATCAACCCCTTTATTGAAGCCACATCAGGATTTTATGACTGGCTAGGCTTTATGATTTGGGCTAATGAAGCGAGCAAAATGTTGGGTCATTCGTGATTGAGTCGGTCACTCCTTGTCTGTAAGCCCTGGTGGATTTATGAAAGCAATCATAGCTAGATTCTGACAGAGAATTCCTCATCCAAGATCTGAGGGAGGGACGAGATTTAGGTACTGGAACATGGGTATGGCTGTCAGGCTGTGTTAGTCAGTAGTGTTGGGGGATAAGAAAGGAATGATATTTTATGGATGACGACTTCTTTATATATATTATGATGCGACGTTTCAGTACAGGCAAGGTTCTTTGGCAAGAGTGACTCTTACTTGACAATGGTATAAGAACCTGTACCAAAACGTCACAGCATAATATGACAAAGAGTTGTCATCCATATAGTATCTTACCTTTCTTGTCTGTTACAGCACTCATTCTCTCTGTTACAGGGCGGTGGGGTAGCCTAGTGGTTAAAGCGTTCGCCCGTCACGCCAAAGACCCGGGTGATTCCCCACATGGGTACAATGTGTGAAACCCATTTCTGGTGTCCCCCACTGTGATATTGCTGGCATATTGCTAAAAGTGGTGTAAAACTAAACTCACTCACTCACTCACTATCTGTTACAACAATCATTCTCTCTGTTACAACATTCATTCTCTCTGTTACAATATTCATTCTCTGTTACAACACTCATTCTCTGTTACAATTTATTCTCTCTGTTACAACACTTATTCTCTGTTACAACACTCTCTCTGTTACAACATTCATTCTCTCTGTTACAACATTCATTTTCTCTGTTACAACACTTATTGTCTCTGTTAGAACACTCATTCTCTCTGCTACAGCATTCATTCTCTCTGTTACAACACTCACTCTCTCTGTTACAACATTCATTCTCTCTGTTACAACACTCAATCTGCCTCTTACAACACTCAATCTGTCTCTTACAACACTCAAGCTCTTGCTTATGAACCCAGGCGTGTGCGTATCACCGGAGCAGTATCACCGGAGCAGCATCCCTGAAAGCTGAATCCTGTCCAGTTTATCTCTCAAGGATCACTAATGCAGCATTAAGCAGAAATCATTTACTCCCAACTGGATAATAAAAATATGCCATGAAAAATCATAATGTTGCCCCTTCTGTTGTCAAATTCCGATCTTGAGGCTATTTTCTCTGTCAGCAAAAGTGCACAAGCTTGTAATTAACACATTGATTTTTGCCAGATAATGTAGATTTTAACTGAATCGTCCAAAACACCCACAGAGCAGGAATACTAGCTCATATTTGCTGTAATTTCTTCTCATTCAACGCTGATAATGCAATTTGTTTCCAACTTGATTTAATAAGACTAGCACCCTACGAAGCCATACCGGACTCGCTTACTTAGACGTGAAATGAAATTTACTCGATTCATCATCAGTATGCTCGCAGTATCAGTTGTTGATGACACCCATGACGGTTAGCTCAAACCAACAACGTTTCTATCACTTTTTACCTGCAAAAATTTCTTGGTGCATAATCAGTTAAATTTGACGAGTTCTACAGTTACATTGCAAATATTGATGTTAATGAACAATAGGGCTGCACGGTATTACCGGAATACAGGTAAGCCGCAATACATTTCTCAAACGATAAGTTTTGTAGTATTTTTTCTGAGAACCAGTGTGTTGTAAAAAACATATGTGAAGTTTGGGAGTATCTGTATAGTTTAAGTTATATTTACACACACTTTTATTCACAATAAATGTTTCTTTCGTTACTCAATGACAAAACTGCATACTGTAAAACTGTTAATTGATAAAAAAGAAAACAGAATCCCTGACTATACAACCTAATTTTGAGATTGCGGTTATCAGAACCAGAACATACATGTTTGGAGACTCATAATGTAGATAGAATCGGCATGCACAATTAGTGTCACTTACTGTCAAACACGTAAGTTCCCAATATATTGCAAAACGTTTCGCAATATGGGTACCTGAATCGCAATATATTGCAATACAATGTATTTGCCAATATACAGCCCTAGTGATGAATCCCTGGGAAATTACTTGACATTAAGTTGAGTAACTTGAGACAACTGACCAGCTAGAAATTCTTGCACACAYTTCTGTTACTTCAATAGCGTTAATGTCAGATCTCATYTGTAGTCTCAGAACAAGCTGTGGATGCTCTCCATATCCATTTTGTCAAATACTGATAAAAAAAATAGCCAGCAATGTTATCTATTCCTTAAATTTATCTGCAAAATACTGAGAAAAATAGCTATCATTTTCACCTGTTCCTTAAACCACTTTGCAAAATGATTAAAAACAGGTAGTCTTTGCAGTTTACTGATACTGATTAATATTGGTAGTTTTGCCTATTACTTTGTCTCATGAAGATCCAAGGATTGGTCCAAGGACTTGTTTACCAAACCAGTCTTACAAGTTACTGAAATAGAATGGTTTTACCCATTTACAGACCACCTTTATACTGCTTGCATATCATAAGTCGCAAGACTTGTTTACCAATCCGGTACAAGTTACTGAAATAGAATGGTTTTACCCATTTACAGACCACCTTTATACTGCTTGCATATCATAAGTCGCAAGACTTGTTTACCAATCCGGTACAAGTTACTGAAATAAAAAGGTTTTACCCATTTACAGACAACATTTATGCTGCTTGAATATACTGAGATAAGGATTAAACAAAGAAGCAAATACCTACAAATACGTATTGCTTATATTTCTTTGCAATCGATTGATTAAGCCTGAAAAGCCTTTTTTCCAATTGCTTACCGGTAGATCTATATACAAGAACTTTCATCAATATACATGTCTCGCATTCTTACTGGATCAAAACATTCCCATATTCAACTCAATGTTGGCGTGTCTCAAGAGGTCTCATCGGTTCAGAACCTGCAGTGTCGTATGTCTTCCCCATCATGCTGCCGCAGTATTGCAACAATGACATTAACTCGGAATTATGGGATAAATATTTCGGTTGCACTGGAACAAGATGATATTGGATGACTTTATTGGAAGTGGTTGTGAGAGTGTGGTGTGCAGTGGTGACTGATTGGATAAGCATATCTGAGAAATTGATTTCATCTGGGTTTTATTAGTTTTACTGTGCTAAACAAAATAACCATTCATAATGAATTAGATTTTATATTATAATACATGAATACTTGATCATGTGTTCAACGAGAAACTGGTTTAATGTCATTTCAGTCAGTCAATCAATCATTCAATAAAGCCTCCCTTTCTCTTACACTTATTCATTCAATCATTCAGTAACCTTCCCTCTCATTCAATCATTCAACAAAACCTCCATCTCACACTTACTCATTCAATCATTCAGTAGCCTTCCCTCTCATTCAATCATTCAACAAAACCTCCATCTCACACTTACTCATTCAATCATTCAATAACCCCTCCCTCTCTCATTCAGTCACTCAATCATTCAATACAGCCTCCATTCTCTCACACTTACTCATTCAATCATTCAATAACCCTTCCCTCTCTCATTCAATCACTCAATCATTCAATACAGCCTCCCTTCTCTCACACTTACTCATTCAATCATTCAATAACCCCTCCCTCTCTCATTCAATCACTCAATCATTCAATAAAGCCTCCCTTCCTCTCATTCACTCACTCATTCAATTGTCCAGTAACTTCTACCTAATTCTCACACTCACTCACTCATTCAATCATTCAATAACCCCTACCTCCATCCCACACTCATTCAATCATTCAATAACCCCTCCCTCCATCCCACACTCATTCAATCATTCAATAACCCCTCCCTCCATCCCACACTCATTCAGTCATTCAATAACACTTCCCTCCATCCCACACTCATTCAATCATTCAATAACACCTCCCTCCATCCCACACTCACTCATTCAATTCAACTGCACTCACTCACTCACTCATCTGATCCAGAAAGTCAGATTATCTCATCATTGCAACCTAAATTGGAAGTAAAACCTACCTTTTTTGCAACTATGTTATCGAGTCCAATCCCAATCTGGTTGTCGTGACAACACGTCTTAACTCTGTGGTATTGGTCTCTGCCCAATTGCTCCATGTCAAACCCATGTCACAGCAACACGTAGGGCAAGAACACAGTGCTGTGGAAACCAATGACATAAACTCAACAAAGAATAATTCAGTTGCCGGGAAAACAAGAAGAATTTTACAATTTCATTGCTCAGAGAAAAGCCCTTTTTTGCATCCGAGTTTAATTTCTACTGTAAAGAAAGCCACGTGAATTAAACCTTCTCTTCAAAAAGGATTATTGGAAGGAAAACTTTTTATCAAAGCAACTTATCCCGGAATAACATTGATCCAAATAGTTGGACTGATTCCATTGCTGGGGAGGATTTCACATGAAAATTGTAGCTGATTTAATGCTGAGGTGTTGCTAAGCGGATTTAGACTCCAATAAATAAGCTCGCGGCCAAAAGGGCAAATTTAGTTCACAATAAATCGGAGGATTCACTTCTGAATTGGCTCGTTTTGAAAGAAAATGTTTGTCAAAGGAATTGAAAGATTTTTGTTGTGTGTTGAGGAGTTTAATGGAAAAAAATGTTGTGTGATCGGGAAGGTAATTGGGATGTGGATTTGAGAAAATCAGCAAAGGGATCTGACGAATACCTGGTCGTGAACTCCTATGAATGACTTTATATCTGTTTCCTAATTCTGCCACTTTGTTGGGAGGACCACAGATAATGGCTCTCAGCTGATATACTTTCAAGTACTCTAAACTGTCGATTGGGACAATTAAGTTATTTTGGGATGAAGGGAAGATTCACAAGTCATCTCTTAGTATGACGTATGTGTTGGAATGATCATGTGATCAACCTTTGTTGACAGGAACTGAATTATAAGATTCATCATCATCATCATCATCATTACAAACATAAAAATCATCATGGACGTAATAAACAAATTATTTGTTGTAATCATCAGGAATTCATCACTGGATTAAAATTAAGTCTTTGCGTCGTCGTCATCATCATCATCACCATCACCATCACCACCACCATCATCATCATCATCACCATTACAAAAATAAAAATCATCATGGGCGTAATAATCAAATTATTTGTTGTAATCATCAGGAATTCATCACTGGATTAAAATTAAGTCTTTGCGTCGTCGTCATCATCATCATCACCATCATCCTCATCATCATCACCATTACAAAAATAAAAATCATCATGGACGTAATAATCAAATTATTCGTTGTAATCATCAGTTATTCAACACTGGATTAAAATTAAGTCTTTGGGTCGTTGTCATCATCATCATCATCATCACCATCACCACCATCATCATCATTGTTGTGGTCGCCGTCATCACCCACTGCCTCTGTAGTTTACTGAATACAGTGTTGGCCAGTAGAGCAAAAGGTTGAAGATTTGATTCCTTGAGTCGTCATGTTGACGTTAAAACATGGTATTTGTTGTTTACCCTGCCTGGAACACAGTGATGAAACAAGAATCACCACCATATCATCATCATCATCATCATCCTTATCAATAATATTGCTGTTGTTTTCATCATAAGTGTTGATTCCACCACTGCAACCACTACCACCACAACAACTACCAACACTACCATCACATCACCACCACAACAGACGCAACAACAATTACCACAACCACCACTTCATGACAACATCATCATAACCACCACAACCAACCGTCATCACCACCACCACAACCAACCATCATCACCACCAGTACCTTCATCAGTTGCCAACAGAGATGACAACGTCTGTCGAGAGATGTAAGATGCACTGATGAGGTAACTATTGCATTAATCACTGAATAACATGGCTGCCATCTGCAGTTACTGAGGACGTCCCAATTTTAGAAAAATTATTTGGTTCATTCAAGCTGCTGGCATTTTTGGCACATACCGCCAATTAATGACAAGAAGTTTTGCTTCCAACATGACTCAACCTTTTTTCATCTTGGAGAAACCGTTTCTGGCGTTTTCTCATAAATCATTAAAGCCATGTTGCCAGACGAATTGAAGTAGAACTTCGCAGGCCGACCGGAGTATCCCTAATAGAATTATTGAATTGGAAGCTTCCACGATTAATTCGGCAGGTTCCCCCAAAACTTCCCCAGAGGACTGTCTCGTGATTTGAATGTCTGTTTCACTGTGTGAACTAAAATCAAATTCTTGCCAAGAATTGTAGATTCAATTTGACCATGACAACGAGCATACCCTCATTTATGAGGGTTTTCAAACATAGCATCCTGTCATCCAGTAGCTGTTGAGATGTACAGACGACCGAGTGCTGAGTCCGAACCACACTGATAGCCATCCATATCAGATTAAGTAGTGCTCGGTCGTTGGGGTCTAGTTCAATACAATAGGGGCTAAAGTCTTCCTCCATGTTGTAGGGGTCTTGTTCTGTACAATAGGGGGCGGTAGGGTAGCCCCATGGTTAAAGTGTCCCCTCGTCACGCTGAAGGCCCAGGTTTGATTCCCCACATGGGTACAATGTGTGAAGCCTGTTTCTGGTGTCCCCCGTTGTGATGTTGCTGGAATATTGCTAAAAGCAGCTTTAAACCATACTTACTTTCTCACTGTACAACAGGGTCTTAAGTCTGCCTCCATGTTGTAGGAATCCATTGTGACCTTGTATCTTGGTATGTACCGTATCATGCCCTTGTATCGTGATATGTACCATAGCATGACCTATGTATCGTTTCATCCCAAGTACACATGCACTCTGTTGCGATTATCCTTTTAACCTCATCTTCTACTTTTGTAATTAAGATGATATACACTATTTTTGTAGATTATGTTGAAATAGGCTTTAAACTCACACCTTGTATAAACATAAACATGTGCCATGCACAAATTTGAGGCTTGCTCATTCTTTTTGATGAAATGTACAGGAGGCATGTTTTCTATACTGGTCAGCAGAAATTCTGCACATCTGAGTGCTCTCCCTTTCCTCATTATTATCAATGGCCTCTCAGATTCATTATTTGCTTACTTTACAGATCAGCAGGATGGAGATAGCATATTTTCTCATATTGTTCAAGTCTGTTAATAATTTTAGGATTTAGAATAGTTTGGGGAAAGTTGTATTAGCTGCAGCCCATTGATTTATGATTGTCCAAAATAAGATATTTCTTGATTTTCAAAACTTGTTTTTACAATTTTCATGGTTTTTTTTCTTTTATCTAACACCTTTACAGTTTTTGAAAAAGCTTGAACAAAATATGATGACAAGATAAAGCTTCTTGTTTGAAGATATTGTGTCAGACAGGATGAAGAGTACTCATTGCTAACCTGGAATTTTTGTGAAATATGTGTATCTTGGTAATCTGGTATATTTGCTACTTTCTTGGCCGTGGCAGTGAAAAATGATCTCCTTATGACCTCAATCAATCACCAACATTCCATCCATTCCATTCCATTCCATGCCATTCCACATTCACATTCACATTCACATATATTCAGTTGCTCAAATTCACTGTCATTTAAATGTTATTCACACATTCTCTCACACATTCAAATGCCATTTACACATTCTCTCACACATTCAAATGTCATTCAAACATTGAATCTCATTCACACACTTTCTCACACATTCAAATGTCATTTGCACACTCTCACACATTCAAATGTCATTTACACACTCTCTCACATTCTATCATTCGCACATTCTCTGGCAGACGTCATCTCATTCACATATCCTCAGTCACACATTCAATCTCACGCATGCATTTCATTTCATTCACATATTCTCTGTCATGTATTCCATCTCATTGACGCACACATTAACTCTCACATTCCTTTTCTTGAACATATTATATAGGTCTCATTTCAAACCCTCACATGATCCCGAATGGTATGGGTTACCTCTCTTGAAGATAGTCGCAATTTAAACAGACCAGAATTTGTAATGTCCCTCCAATACATCTGGGATGGTGGGGTAGCCTAGTGGTTAAAGCGTTCGCTTTTCACGCTTCAGACCGGTGTTCGATTCCACAGATGGGTACAATGTGTGAAGGCCATTTCTGGTGTTCCCCGCCGTGATATTGCTGGAATTTTGCTAAAAGCGGCGTAAAACCGTACTCACTCACTCACTCCAGTACATCTCGTGCCACCAGCATCGCCTCAGTAAAACCACCTCGATAAGAAAATAGAATATTCACTAATTCCCTGCTGTTAACTACATCAATCTTTTATTGATCTTCCAAAATAATTTGTGCAAATTTGACAAAATGATCAAATTTGTGAAACTACGTTCATCTTATCCCAGAATATCAGCTAAATGGGTTTATTAGGAGCTTCTCCCAACATGCACGGTGTGTGTTGACAAACCCGACCCTGATAAAACAGCCCCTGAGCAAATTATTTAGAGACGCTATCAAAGACGGAGTTATAATGAAGCCTTGTGTTGAACCAGTTTGGTGCCTAATTAGGGTAAAGTCTAAGCCTATGGGCTCCCACTGCGGGCATGGTAAACACGGCCTCCAGCGGAATTATTAGTGCGGGGTTTGTTGCCGCGGGGAATTTGTGTCTTAGATTGAACTAACGGAAGAATATATAGTGGGTCATTTCATTTCAAATTTTGAAATATTCTGGCATTTAGTGGTTGAAATTTTGATCTTATGGCATTAATCATAGGATTATTTTTTGTCATTAAATTATGCTGCCCCCATAAAGTTGGGTTTTGTGTTTTCTGTTTTGTCCTTGTTTGGTTTTATGGTAAATGATAGAAGTCAGCGGAATATTAATAGAAAATTATTTGAGTATGGGGAATGTGGAAACTTAATCTGAAGGAACAAAGGGAAGTAACTGTCACAGAGCCTGAGTAATTACGTAGCACTTGGTTCGCACACATATTTCAATAGCTTCATCACGTGTTGAAATTCTTCACATTCATTACACGGAATTGAATCTATGGCTGCCGGATCATTTAATACCTCTTTGGAATCTTGATGAAATTTTGAAATTTAAATCTACAGAAATGATGGTATCAGTTAAGAGCAGTGTTTAATTTCAGCTCAGTGGGATTAATTCCGCTTGAGTTAGAAGCGAGAGAGTGCGTATTTCTCCGCCTGTGAGTGTATGTAGTTCATCAACACTGATGTGTCGTGGAGAGATATGTGTTTTTGATTAGCGTGTTATTATTCTGTTTTCGCTGCTCCAGCCCCAAGCTAGTTCGAAGCTGTCGTTGCTAATGAGACGATCAGGCTCGGGGTCGGAACACACGTGTGTTGGCACAAGCTGCAGGAACACACACCAACAGTGATTGCCAAATAATTCATCATATGTACATGTTCACAGGGGGTGTCAAAGAACAGACTTCGTTCGAAGCAGGAATTCAAAGAGTTTGATGAGACAAATTGGGAATTTTTAGCTTATTATCTCTCAATAATTTGGGATGAAGGTTTTGTTGTTTTCTGGAGGTATTGATTTGCTTTTGCAGGGATTTGAATTGAACTGTTCCTTGCTCCCTGTTCTTGGTCATTTCAAGAATTTGCAAAATTTTCTTTTTACTTCCTGCAGAAATTTGAATACAGAATTAGTGGCATTTACCATGAGCTACTTGATCATGGATTCTTCAGCCTGAATGGGCAGTGAATTTTACAAGGGGCTTCTTCATGTGAATCCAGCTGAGTTAACTCAGTGACTTGTACGTTCCAGGTTCTCCTGTACTGTACGGATGTGGTGCTGATGAGAATGAAAAGAGCTGTATCTTTATTTGAAGATTTTCGCAAAAAAATGTATTGATCCATGTTTCTTATTGAAATAGAATAATGTTGAAGTTTCTAGGTCTTCATGTTGTTTTATTTTCTAGGATTTAATTATTTCCTCTGAACATTTAAAATAAAGTTGAATTGCATAAAACCTATGTAACTCTCTAACCTTGCATCAGAACGACTTTCAAATTGTCATGCAGGAGTTGTGATTCAGTTGAGGCAGAGTTGTGTCCCTTAGAGACATTGATCTGCAGATTGTGGGTTTGAATCTGGGGTATATCTCTCTAACTCTGCATAAGAATCACTTTGAAATTGTTGGGCGGGCATTCTGATTTGGTTGAGGTGCCTTAATTTGCTGAGCAGAGTTGTGTCCTTTTGAGGCTGGGATCTGTGGGTTTGAATCTCGTATATATATATATATGTGGAGAGAGAGAGAGAGATATATATATATGGATAATGAGCCTTGGTTGGTTTGTATACATGCTGTGGATTTCATCCTGTAACTGTCAGGGTGGTGGCGTAGCCTAGTGGTTAAAGCTTTGGCTTGTCACCCGAAGACCCTGGTTTCGAATCCCCAGATGGGTACAATGTCTGAAACTCATTTCTGGTGTCTCCAGCCGTGATGTTGCTGTTATAGTACTAAAGACAGCGTAAGACCTCTGTCGCTCACTCACTCACTCATATTGCTAAACGATAATATTTTTTATCGACAATATTTCTTCTTATCAATCTTTTTAACAAGCCCTAACACGTATATACCCATATACTTTACAAGACATTTTTTAAACAGAAAATGTCATTTGATATGGAAGATAATTGAAAATGTATTTATAGAAAGCTTGCAGAGTTAGCATCTCATGTACACTGGTTTCCTTCCTTCATTCCCCTGTCTCTCCATCACTTCTGTCATTCCATCACTCCATCTCATGTACACTGGTTTCCTTCCTTCATTCCCCTGTCTCTCCATCACTTCTGTCATTCCATCACTCCATCTNATGTACACTGGTTTCCTTCCTTCATTCCCCTGTCTCTCCATCACTTCTGTCATTCCATCACTCCATCTCATGTACACTGATTTCCTTCCTTCATTCCCCTGTCTCTCCATCACTTCTGTCATTCCATCACTCCATCTNATGTACACTGGTTTCCTTCCTTCATTCCCCTGTCTCTCCATCACTCCCGTCATTCCATCACTCCATCTCTCAGATGCTCGTCTGTGATGATTTGAACCAAAGCAAAAACACAACACTCAATCCCGTTTGGAATTTGCTAAAACTTTCCCATAAAGGACATTGATGTCTAAAGATCTTTTGAAGTCAGGGTCTAGATTTAATAGAGGGTCATGTTTCCGCAAGCAGTCAAGGTACGGGAAGACGTTACGAAACCTGATGACGGACATAAACTAACCCCTTCAGATTTGTCAATTTGCCACCTCTGAATCAGGAACATTAACAGCCCCATAAAGTACAAATATTAATGGTGGAATAGCTATCCAGGGAGAGCACTGCCATTAAGGACATGGTCATTTGGATTAGGTATTAAATGATTCACATGTTGATAAGAGAAAGTGATTTGTAGCATGTGGTATACGATACAAATACCATAGAGACGTAGCCTACGGCGTTCCAATGGATGAGAAACACGCCAGGTGTTCTAAATAAAACATTGCATCCGACTATTGGGCAGGGTGACATTTCCCATAATCTTCTGTGCAGAGGAAATGAACACCTGTTCTGAGATTGAAAAGTCTGGTGCTAGGTTATTTTCTTCCGTTGATTGCTTGTTGCAATGAACAAGAGGATATAGGTATTAATACCCTCTTATCTACTGCTGGAGGTGGCTTAACGGATTGCTTGTGTGGCTGGTTGTGGACAAGGGGATACAGGTATTAATACCCTCTTATCTGCACTAGGTGATATGTGTTGTCGCAATGGACAAGATGATATAAGTATTAATACGATCTTATCCGCACTTGGTGATTGGACAGGGGTCATACAATTATTTAGATGCATATACTCATTTCAAGACATCCATTCATCCATTTATGCATCGGTTGTTAATGTATCCATTAATGTTTTTCTTTGTGATCCATCTGTCCATCCACCCATCCATCCATGTACTCATCTATTCATTGTCTTTATTTCAAATATCTTTTCATCCACCTTCCCATCCATCCATCCATACACACACACATATACATGCATGCATGCATACATGTACCTTTCAATCCATCCATCCATCAATCCACACACACACATATATATGCATGCATACATGCACCTTTCCATCCATCAATCTAATCCACCTTCCCATCCAACCATCCATCCATGCACCTTCCCATCCAGCCATCCAGCTATCCAACCAGCCATCCAACCATAACCTAGTGGTTAAAGCGTCCGCTCATCACACTGAAGACCTGGGTTTGAATCCCCACATGGTCACAATGTGTGAAGCCCATTTAAGGTGTCCCCTGCCGTGATGTTGCTGGAATATTGCTAAAAGCGGCGTAAAACTAAACTCAGTCAGTCAGCCAGTCCATCCAACCATCCATCCATCCATCCAATCCCCTGAATACAATGATGGTACCTGCTCCTCCTGACCAGGTGAAGTTTTATGTTCGGTTCGTCTCTCCCAGTATGATTAAGACCACTTCATGGGGTACCTGCCCACATCGTACAACCCCTCTGACGACCTCGACCAATAAAACCTTCATCTACACCAGCGGCAATCACTCCCACCACATCGGCAGCAACGCTTGACTTGGCTGCTTCTTCAGCAGCATCAGACAACATCACCTCGCAGCAACTGTGAAAGAAAGGTAATGATGATAAAAGAACACTTTAAGAAGCATCGTAAGTCAGTGGTAGGGCGGTTAAGTGTTTTCATTGCAACGTTATGAGTTTTTGTCTGGAGAGCGTCATGGCTGCCACCTGAGACGGTGCTCCATGCTGGAGAGTCTGTAAGAAAGTGTCGCCATTCCTATGTAGATTAGATTAAACTTCATCATTGGATGGGGAAGAGTGGAAGATGAACGTCGTGGCTGTTGCATCACATCCTTTTCAAACCGGGAAGCAGGTGGCTTCAGACATCACCAATGACTCTTTTTATCCATTCCTAGGAATTAGACATATTCCCTTTTGGCCATTTTTTCTCATTTTTAATGAATGAGCCTGACCTCAGTTTCGTAAAATGTAAATCGTATTTTTTAATCACATTATTACCGATACATTTACTTTTTGGTTCAACTGGTGTGTTTTTTTTGTGAAATTAGGCTTAAGTCAAGACACACAATATTATTTCTGTTGTCTCTTTCTCTGCTTGAGGGCAGTTGTATATCAGAGGTAAAGATAAGCTGCGTATCTGCGTAAATTACGCAATATAAATACACTTTTGAGTTAAGGATAATTCATATAACGCATGTTCATGCGAAGTTAAAACATTTATGAGTAATTTAAACTACAATGTACGCATGTGTGTTTTATCTAGTTTATTGACTCCATATATAATCCAAGATAAAGTCGTGTACTTGAACCGTTGAACGTCAGAAAGAYATCGTTTCTCATATTACAGATCAAATATAAACAACAAACATGGAAAACAACATTTAATCTTTATTATAGTTTCACAATTAATGGAAAATGGCAAAATACCCAACTGAGTTCGAGTTTGGTGGATACAATTAATTTGCTCACTCAAAGCAACATTAGGATACCCAACTGAGATTTCACAAAGGAGTATATAACTCAATGACTCAAAAAGTTATCTGTAGCTCTGGTATAACTGAATGGCTAAAGCAGTACACCCTCACCTTCACCTCCATCTCATCGGTCACACCAAAGGACTGCCTCCGTGGTGTAGTGGTAAGAGCGTCCGCCCGGAGAGCGGAAGGTCGCAGGTTCAATCCCCGACCGCGTCAAACCAAAAGACGTTAAAATATGGTACTTGTTGGTCCCTGC
>VKKT01000032.1:40896-64586 GCA_008038995.1 Haliotis laevigata
CCCGAGTCTTCGGCGTGACGAGCCAACGCTTTAACCACTAGGCTACCCCACCGCCCCACACTAGTACAACCTTGTTCATTTGGGTTCTACACTTTCCTTAGAATTTGAATTCAAGGGAATACAATTTTCTGATACATCAGATCATGTGAATTTGATCCTTTGTCTCTAAGGGCCAGAAAGTGAGGTTTCCAGGCAAGCAAGGTTCATACTATAAAGGTGTTAATTTTCATTAAAGACAAAGAGGTTCAATCTTCCTTGATCCTTGGAAACATGCATATTTCTTTCCCCTCAGAAATGTAGACTTGAGACCAGAGACCGGGGTGTAGAATATTCGGTAGTTCTATTCGTTGGCTAGATTTGCAAACAATTGCCATCAGCTGAAGGGATGGTGTAAACCCTGCTAGGGATATCATGCAGGTATCAAAGGCCACTACTATGAGTCCCCATGGTAACTAACATGATGGCCTGACTCTGATAACTGCAGATCTGAAGCCCATTTTAATATTAATAATGTCTTGTTGAATATAACAGGGGGCAGTGGGGTAGCCTAGTCAGTTGAGTGTAACAGAGCTATGGATAACTTTTTGGGTCATTGAGTTATGTACTCGCTTGCGTTCATCTCAATTGGGTATCCTAATTTTCATTTAGTAACCAAATAAAATTGTACCATCCTCACTCAAACTCAACTGGGTATTTTGCCATTTTCCATTAATTATAAAATTAATAAAGTTTAAATGTTGGTTTAGGTGTTTGTTGTTTATATTTGATCTGCAATATGAGAAACGATAAGAAAGACCGCAAGTTGCAAAGTTCATGTGCTGAAATAGAACCTCTCAATATACTTCAGATATTTTATCTGTTTTGTGTGTACGCATGTAGATCAAATTTATTGAGCATTTACAAATATTCACGCATACTTGTAATAGACTTAATAGGAACTGAGTTTTCAGATAAATATTTGAGTAATTTTTGCAGATGCGCAGCTTATCTCTGGTATAACAATATCATTTTATGGTAATATACTATTTTGAACTATATTCTGCAATCTGTCTGGTTATATTCTGCAATCTGTCTGGTCATTCTACTGTCATTTGTAGTTTTTTTAATAGTACAAATGCATGTCTGATGCAAAACCTTTTATAGTCACAATATGGCTGTAATTACGACTTCAAACTCTTATTCACTCACTCCAAGACCAAGATTGATAATCTGTGTGGGTACAACCTGTGAAGCCCATGTCGTGTTCTGCCATGCTATACTGGGATATTGCTGACAAATCTAAATCCATATCGGTTCCTCACTCTCCATGCTCTTTCTCAGCAATTGATTATATGGATATCAGCATAGAAAATTACTATACAAATATTTATATTCATTGCAGTATAGTTCTGAGAGAGAAATACATTTATAATGATGTTTGCATGTGAAGCCTATGTTCAATTGAATCTAGTTCATCTGGCTATTCAACCATCACCATTTGGTCGTTTGTGATCGAGTTAATGTATTGATATTGGTTGAAAGAGCATTGATTGTTCCCCACAGGTAATCGTAAAGGTGTTGCATTTGAGACGGGATTACAATAGAGCCTGAAATTTATTTCTTTACTATTGAGTATTGTATTCATAAATATTGATTGCATAATGCATGAGATACAGGGTGTATTCACTTAAGAAACTGAACCTTCTATGAGGTTTGTGGTTTCAGTGCTATTTCTTGTATTGGGTATGCCAGATTTTATGAAGACACTGGATAAGGTTTCATAAAAGGTTTGTATATTTAAATATGCATGTTTATCTGCAGTGTATGAAATAAACTGAAAATCCAGCCTGACATCAGGACTGGTAACTTCAAAATGTTACCAGCTTAAAATGGATTTAACCAGACCAAATATGGGGAATTTACTTAGATGTATGGAACATCTAAAATTTGTACCAGACCATCGGCTAGCTGTAAATTTAGACCGTCCATCAGAAATCTAGCCCGTCTCGGGCGGTCGGACGGGCATTGTTTCATACACTGTTATCTGTTTTTAATTTGAGTCAGTCAGAAATGCAGTAGTGTGATCTGACATCTTGTATGTGAATTACTCAAAAGTAAAGTACACTCAGTTATTTCATAATACTGACAATATTTTCGGTGAGTTAAAATTGTCTCTGTTTTCTTTTACTATTGTTTCCATTTTAAGAGATTTAAGTGTTTTTATCCAGTACCCTGCTGAGTGGAAATTAAATTTATCTTGATTCACACTCATTCAGCAGTGCCTCACTCCTACCCCAAAGTTTTATTGAAATCTGATTTTATATTTTTATTATTATTATTGTATTTGTATTTTTTATATTATTTTGTAATTTGCTATATTATTGCTACATGAATGAGATACTTGAACAAAGACTGTTTATTCCAAGCTCCGTATATGAGACATGCTGAATTTGGTTGCTATTGAAAATTGCAATCATTCTGATTTGTGCACTTGGTCTATTGTGCTGTGTAATAAAAGTTTTATGTTGATAGATACATCGTTTACATACTATATCTGCCAGAAAAAACAACATGTCATCGTAGGAATTATGGTGTGCAGAGGAATTCCACAGCAATGTTCATATATGAACATAGGAAATCCTTACCTTATTCACCCCCTCCCAAAAATATGTGTCATGATTGACATGCAGAATATCTGATGTCAGGTGAAATGCAATATCTATAGGTGCAAGTAATGACAGTTAAAATTGAATTGTCCAGTAGCACAAGTAACAAATGTGGTATTAGAAAGAAGAACCAAAAACTGAAACTCGTATTAGGACATTGCCCAGATTTGCTTGCTTTATGTCTATAATTTTTGTTAAACATTCATTTATCTCTTAACTTTTTAAAAATAAAAATGGGTAAGTTGAATGTTCAGTTTGTTTTTATTTATATTTGTCCCAAAGACTTATTTCATGGGCGATGAGTAGCCTAATGGTTAAAGCATCTGCTCATCACGCTGAAGATCAGGGTTCAATTTCCCACATGTGTAAATGGTATCTGCCACTGTGATATTGCTGGAATATTGCTAAAAGCAGCGTAAATCCTCACTCACTCATTCACTCACTCCCCCTACAAACCTTCCTCCCCATATTGCCCTGAGAGCGGAAGGTCGCAGGTTCGTTCCCCGACCGTGTCATACCAAAAGACGTTAAAATATGGTACTTGTTGGTCCCTGCCTAGCGCTCAGCATTAATGAGTACAACAAGGACTGGTCGGCTCGGAGTCAGTATGATGTGTCTTAGTGGGGTATTCATGCTTCACTGCGGCATGGTATCTCAGTGGGCTAGCACTATAAGTCATAGCACTAGCACTATAAGCCAGCTTAAGTCTGGGCTGGTACAAGCAGCCACACATACACGTACACACGCATGCACGTCTTCATATGAGCGAAATATTCTCAAGCACGACGTTAAACCCAAATTCACCTCACCTCACCTCCTCCCCATATCACCCTCAGATAGTTGTAATAATTCCATTCCAAGTATGTGTCATCAAATTAAAGTTACTAGACAATGCATCAACAAATTTTATAGTTTCTTTTATGGAAACCAAGACCAAACTTGTTTGTAGATGAACCAACTTATATTTGTGAGATGTATCAGAAATATATTTTTTAAAACCATTTTATTGAAACATGTTTAAGAATATTTTCTTCCGTGTACAGGTTTTGGCTTGTATTTCTTTTTAAGACCTCACATAGGTACAATTAATGTGTGAAGCCCATATCTGTTGTCCCCTGCGGTGATATTGCTGGAATGTTGCTAAAAGTGGCGTAAAACTAATTCATTCTTTTTAGGAAACCCAACCCAAATGCGTCTTGTATAAATAATCATCCCACACTGAGATCATCCATTCATAAAACTAAACATTCAGTTTGCTCTTTGTAATTCAACAATGACAACAATATATTTTCCCACCTGCTACTTCTCATATTAGCCTAGAAAATCTGTGGAACGAGATATAACATTAGCCTTACCTGAATCATGTTAATAGTATTTCTAATGTCCTATAAGTGTCAGTCAAGTAATGAGATCCTTTGATGTGCTCTGGGCCTCAGGTGTGTGGTATATATCATGTGTCCATAGATTCAGCATTGTGTCAGGGCTTGTGTGAGGAATGTCTGGATTTTACTTACATGATATAGGGAGAATCATCTATCAGGAGGACTGATAACTTGTACATTGCACAGTACCATGTGAATATTGTAAAACATCAATGTATAAATAAATTAAAAATAAGCCTCTTTTCAGATTTGAATACATGACACATTTAATAAATAAGAACATATTTTTTTATATTCTTCATACTACTTTCAGGGATAATTCTTGCTCCTTGACATCAGGTGAAGTTATTCAGGACTGTTTTTTTTTTGTTGTTGTTTAATGCCAGCTCTGAGCAATTTTCTAGACATGTGATAAAGGTCTGTAAGTAATTGGACTTATAAATTGTACACAAAGCAGTACCATTTTGAGTATTGCAAAACATATCAATGTATAGATTTATTGAAAATAAACCTCTGTTTGACATGAATACAAGTTTTATGGATAACAACTTCTGTTTTTGTTCTTTATACACATTTCGAAGCTAATTCTTACTCTTTCATCAGGTGAAGGAGCAATAATTAGCTCTGAAATGTTGTATCAGCATAAAAAGAAGTTGTTATGAATAAAGTGTGTTATGTATTCATGTTTGTCCAACTTCTAAATGCCTTTCAGGTAGTTGTACAGTGTAGATAGAACATTTTGCTTAGAACACAAATTGAGTTGTTCCAAAATGTGATTTACTTCTATTAGTATAATATTTTATACTTGAAAACTTTAAAAATCATGTCTGTAAGGTTTGGGGCCAAAATTCATTTTCTTGGACTGAATGATCAAATAAACCACTTGGAACCCTCTACTGACAAATCCAGGTTTTGTGTCAATGTATAATGCCAACAAATATGTACATTGAAGGTGCCATGCCACTGATATTTGCCAACTATGAGTAGAAGATGAGTCAGAGGGTGTCCTGTATTCATGTTTCTATACCTGCATGGTAGGTTATGAATAAGTAAAATCATTGAAGTGTAGTGTGACAAAACTCATATTGATATAGCTGCTTTCTTCCCAGTATCTATGTTGTAGCCAGGTGTAATCCAAGTAGTTTATGTAAATCTGTCTGTAAGCACATATATCATGTATGACTAGTTCCGGCTGGGATGAACCGTAACTGATATAAATATCGTTCTACTTCTCCAGGTCGGAGGCCAAAGCTGGTATTATTACACTGTGCTGATTCGGTGGAATTATGTCTACATTCATTCTTCTCTTACCTTTTTAAAAACGAAAATGGGTAGGTTTACTTTTAATTTTGTTGTTATCTAATTTTACCCCAAATACTTTAATCTTAATTAAGAGACGATGGGGTAGCCTAGTGGGTAAAGCGTTTGTTCGTCACATCAAAGACCCGGGTTTGATTCCCCACATGGGTACAATGTGTGATGCCCATTTCTGGTGTCCCCCTCCGTGATATTGCTGGAATATTGCTAAAAGCGGCTTAAAACCATACTCATTCACTCACTTGGGGTGGTGGGGTAGCCTAGTGATTAAAGCATTCACTCATCAGGCCGAAGACCCGGGTTCAATTCCCCACATGGCTACAATGTGTGAAGCCCATATCTGGTGATATTGCACCATGATATTGCTGGACTCATGATTGCTTAAAGCACCATAAACTGAGCTCATTCACTCACTCACTCACTCATGTGCTCAGTAAGATAAAGACGGCTGTCATCAAGATGGAATACAACAAAAAGTGTTACTGGTACTATTTTACCACTATGGAATCACAGCTATTGTCTTACATAAAGGGTTGGTTGTTCTTGAGACATGTGTTTTCAGAAGGCCCAAGATGAGGATGTGTCGTTTGGCCATTTCTTGCAAAGTGTATTCCAAATTGGTGATATTTATGCTTTTATCGTATCTGTGTAACGATGTCAATGTACAATGAACTATTGTTCGAACAAACTAATTTGATGTTTAGATTCAGTGAAAACTGTTTTCGCTCAAATCATAATGTTTTATTCATAAATATTATTTTAATTTCGCGTTCATTCAGGTGCCTAACAAGTCATCATGGACACTATCGATTGAACAAACTCATGCAATGTTTAGTTATTATGTCAAATGAGTTCACTGATATTAATCATATTGCTGTCCCATCGTGCACAGTTATTGATTAAATAAACTCATGTGATGTTTTTGATATTATCACAACTTGTCTTTGTACTGGGAACAGGTTGCCTAGTCATCTGAGGAGCTGCAACTTAACTTTGCAGAGTTGTATCCCTTGAGCACGCCAGAAACCTATCATTGTGAGGTCGAATGTGTGAAACCTGTATCACCTTCGACTCTCCTCCTAGTCTGTCTCACAGCCCTGAACCACATTATTTTCCCTACTGCTTAGCTGTGTATCGTGGCCTATATGGCGAGACGATATATCCTGATACCAGTTTAAAGAGGCGAGATGATATATATCATGAAAGTCTTGGCGAGGAACCTGTGAGGCGATTATCATCACAATACAATGGTGGCGATACGATACGTATCCCGATACTTCACAATTTCTTAAAACAGAACAGGTATAATGGATAACATGACTGAAACTTTATTTGTTATACAGCAGAACTTGTGTAACATTCACACGAACTTAAAAAGCTGTTCATCTAATAAAGTTTCAGCATGTAATGCTTAAGAAAGTACAATCAAACATGCAGTATACCTTGATCTAATATATATAAATTTGAAAGTGAAAGTTTTTCTTTGGAAGTTGTGTTTCGACACCAATGCTTTCACAAACAACTCAATGTAAATTAGATCAGAATTCAGAATCACTGAAAAAAATCTCTTAAGTATGCTTTCTAAATTTTATCTTCTCTTTGTTCTCTTTCTTAACAAAGCTAAGACATCGTTCATAGTTGTTGATAAATGGTCCATTGAAACATATCTGGATATTTCAATTACAAGTACAGACCAAGATGTTACAGTCTCAATATTCATGGGACCAACCAAAAAATATCAAGTTATCCGAACTTCGAGACATCCGACCAGGGCATATCGTCACATATCACTATGAAAGAAAACAAAACGCTTCTCAGTATGTTTTGATTTTAAACTATAATCCGTTACTGTCGTGTTTAGTCGTAACAGTGAGTACTTCCTAATTAATTCTTTCTTAATTAATCCTAATTACATAACAAACAAGTGACACCTTCAACTCARTTAGCCCTAATTAGTTTACACTACCGCATCCCTTTGATTCATGCCGCATCGTGTGTACACGTGTGGAAACAACCTCAGTTCAGAGGGATACTTGCCCATGAAAAGTAGGTGAATATCGAATTTCTTTGTAAATATCGAGTTAAAAGGGTAATTTTGCTTGTTCAACGAGGACCGTGAAATTATATCGAGATATCCGAAATATCGAGACAACCGTATCGAGTTAAAAAGAGCTTGAATAATGATAAATTATGAAGGATTTTGCCGGGACCGAGATGTTATATCCAGACAACTGAGATATCGAGTTATCAGAGTTCGAAACAACGGTGCTCGACCGTATTCTACAGTTCACAAATGTTCACAGTCTTTGACTTATACACCAACTCCTTTGTTCATGTAACAAAGATGACAGACACAAACAAATTCCTTTAAAGTTCAATTTGTTTTTAAAATTCAGAAGTATTTCAAAGGGACTCCTTTCCTATCCTTATGCAATACTCCTTTAAGTAGTTTTCAAGTTGTATCGGGATATATCGTTTCTTGTGGCGATACATCGATGTATCATGGACCCTCGCGATATATATATCCTGATATATTGCCTAACTGTGTTTTGTATCGATGCACTCATATCAGGTAGTTGACGATGTAAACATTGATACTATCGATGAATCGTTACACCACTACTGCCTAACCCTCCATGCAATGCTATAACCCTAAATGAAGCAAGTGTAGATTTCCTCAGCTGAAGCTCCCAACTCATTGGGGCTCCTTTTCAATTTAAATGGGTTTATTTGTTACTATCAAAATTATATATATTCGGGAGTAAGAATTAGTCTAGCTCTCCTCCCAAAGTAAACTGACATGTCACATATAACAGAAATGCTGTTCGAAGTATTTTGAAACTAAAATCTCTCTCCACATTTATGATTATTTATGTACATATTAATATGATCCAAAACTGAGCTAGTCTTCTGACAAATAGTCTCATTTGTGGGTATGATAACTGGAGTAATGTAAATAACATCAACAGTGTAAATAGTTTAACACGTGTCACTCCTGTATTGATCCAAGTTTTCATTGTTAGAAAGTAACCCACTTCTTTGCAGATGTAAGTGACACAGTTTTGTCGCGATGGCCTACTTTACACAGTTGACCTGTATAAAGGATGAGCTAGGTTCAACATTAGAACTGGTCTTTAATTTCTGCTTGCATCAGCTGACACACAAACATATACTTAACATTGTCATCAACTGTCATGGCCAGAGAGGAGTGGAATACAATTTGGCACCATGCCAACAATTGTGTTGATCATCATGTCAACAATCCAGTTCTCAAATACATATTCATAATGTTTTATGTTCACTGTCAAAGGAAATGTTAATCCTATGCTAAGTCGTCTGTGATAAGAATTGGCTGTTTCCATATGAACTATTTATTCAGAAATTTGTTTATCACTCTGACTGTGATTTTGGTTGAATCTTATTGGGCCCCATTTCACAAAGTGATCATAGTGCTAAGGTGATCGTAACTCCCATACTTTAACATAGACTTACGACAGTCGTAGTGCTAGGATCGTTTTGTGAAACGAGCCCCTGGTGGATAGTGTCCACCTATTCCAGTTTAGCCAGGTTACTGCTTGTTTATTTGGGGTAAAGTACATTCTTGCATACCTATACAGTGGCTACAGACTGGAAAATCTAGTTGACAACTTGTTGACGGTTGTTTCCGAGTCAACGAGTACATGTGTATGTCAGAAAATGTAACAGAAAAATATCTCTACATGAGACACTGTATCTGTGACACTAGATCAGAGTAATGAAAAAATACGAAATAAACATGTGAAAGTTTACTGTATTGTTTAAATTTGATGCTTTTTGGAGTACTTTACTTTTTTTGGTAGTGAAAAAAAACATGGAGGTTTGATGTAAGAATAATATGATATTTGCTTGTGAAAAGATTAACTAACTGTGAAATGTTTATGAAATATGGCCCAAAAATTTGCATTGCCAGAGAAAATTATATTTCTATAGTTACGTATTTACTTGTAAATTATGCATAGAGGAAAATGCAAGTGGAAAGTGTTGTCAGGGTAGGGATCTTTTTAAATACAAAAATACAAAAAAAATTGATTTCTATGCAACAAATACTTACGCAAAACTGTATCTTTGTAACACCACAAGATCGTCTTGCAATACCAATAAGTTTGGTTAATTTCCTTATAAGTCAGAGCATATATATGTACAGATTTTACATGATACTGTGAATTATTTTATTTATAGTGTTGTGTAGGGGCAAAATGTTTTTTGACACTTTTGGATTATAGTTGTTTAAATAGATGATTAAATAGAACTAGAACAAAGCGTTTTTGAGCAGGTGATCTGGATATTGCCGCTATATAAATATATATATACCGGTATTTAAAAAAATATAAAATATATAAATATAAATATATTAACAATATTTGTCACTTATTATTTATCCATAATAATGTCTCTTTGCTTACCTTTACTTACTTTTCCAGTGTTTAGGTAAGTCTTGTTTACAAGACACAAGGCATTGGTCTGTCCTAAAATACATCTCTGAGGATTCTATATTTCAAATGAGAAATTGTATTGCCAATACATGTATTTTCAAACCCTTTTAGTGAGTGTTAACAGGTTAAAGTTTGGCACTATGTCCTTCAGTGTTCCTCTTCTTGTTTGATCCAAGATTGATGGTCCAACAACAGATCAAACATGACTGATTCAGACAGGCCCAGTCACATCAAACACCTGTACCTGTCGAAGAACCTTAATCAAATGGCACATAGGTATTGATTCAAGTACTAACGTGTCCTGACGACACCTGGTAACCTTGACAACAGCGTCTGAGGTCAGTGGGTCAGCTATTACGGCTATTACGCCTTGCTAAGTAAACTCAGCTGACCGAGAAATTCCTACTTGTTTAGGTTGAGAGATGTTGTTAAATTCATGGTGACGTTGTGACGATCACACTGCTTGTGAAACATGCACATTCACTTTGTGTGCCAAGAATTAGTAATGATTGATGATCTGGTTGGTATTTTAGTGTCAAGGCCATTCATGATCATAGAGTTTCTTTGCGGCAAAGACATTCTTTGTAATTTAGTGTTTGTTGACATAATTGTAACTTTTATATACCTTTTAAGAAACGATCAATTACTATTATCCGGGGTAGTTAAATGATCAGATTGTGCGATTTGAGCAGGATATCTAGCCTGGAAAAGGCGCGTTATAAATATTCTCATTATTTTTTTTTTTTACAGATTAAAAATTGTATGCAGCAGAGAGGGTTCGGGTGATCCTGGCATTATTATTATTATTATTATTATTATTATTATTATTATTATTATAGTCACTATAATTATAGATTTTGAAATTGCGTATTGTTGTCTTTGCCTATAGATTTTTATTAAAACAACTTTTTTCAGATTCACATCATATGTTAAAAATAATATATATTAGGAAATGTTTGAAGAAAAATATTTCAAACATCTGGTTTTGTGTACCTTTGTCTAAACTTTCTTTTCAAAATCTTTCTAAGAAATTGTGCAATAAAATAAGAACAAGAATTACATGGTTATATTTAGACTTTGGGTATAATGTTACATATCATCTGGGTTAATTTATTATGTATTTTTAAAATTGACAAATTTGAAATTGCTTACAGTAGAAACCGTTTGATGTTATTCAGTCAGTTATTGACAGCTGATAGTCTCACTGTAAGACCAGTTTTGGCAACATCACTGTCTCGTTGTTACAGCATGTGCTTAATGAAGTTTGAAAAGCCACCTATCAGACAATTAAGGTCACCAGTGGCTTGGATCGATCGATGTTAACAATATGTATGAGGTATAAACACCTGGTTCTAATGTATTGTGGAATCAAACCGTGACGTGACCGAGTTAAGCTGTCATGGATGATCGATACAGCTCGCTGATAGTCTGTTTACTGCCTAAGTGGCATCATCGACTGACTAACATCTTGTCCTCTCCACGGGTAGTGGCCGAACCAGCCCAGTGGGTCGTCGTCTGCTTGTCACGTTCTGACTGAACCAGTAATTAAACACTGACAAGATGGCTGAAGCCCAGCCCTCAAGACCAACAGAGAGTGAGGGAGACGGGCAGGAAGACACTCTGGTCTCTGACTCACAGTCAGCTGATTGGGGGACGACGGCAGCGGTCTTACAGGTGAGATCTGCGGTTCTAACAGTGACAGGTGGTTGGCGATTACAGGTAGCCACGTTGTGTCTATATTACAGGTGGGACATGTCATGGGGACAGACGGATGGCCTGATGGATGGACATAGCAGGACATATTTACATGGACAGACTAGTAGGACACACTGGTAGATTGACAGATGATGATGATGATGATGATGATGATGATGATGATGATGATGAGAACATTGATATTAAAATACTAAGAATAATAAATAATTTTTACCTTTAGATCAGGACGTGCAGTCGACTTTAGTTCTCAACTCCCTAAGAAGTATGCAATCCAATATTCTCCCAATTTAGTAATAAAATATATATATTGTTGTTATTATTTAGTAGGTTGTGAGTTCAACATGTAGATTTTTTTTTGCGATGTATACATGGACTGACTGGTAGAAAACACAGGAACATGGACAGATGAAAATGATGATGATGATGATGATGATAAGAACATTGATATAAAAAATACCTACAATTAATAAATGATTATTACCCACAATTATTACCTTTAGATCAGATCTTTAGTTCTCAACTCCCTGAGTAGTATTATAACATTCCAAGCTGCCTGTAAGTGTACCATGTTTATTGCCAATATTTGCCCAATTTTGTAATAAACAATATGAATTGTTGTTATTATTTAGTAGGTAGTGAGATCTACATGTAGATTTTTTGCAATATTTATATGGACTGAAAGATGGACAGATGATGATGATGATGATGATGATGATGATGATGATGATGATGACATTGATATTGAAAATACTAAGAATAATAACAAAAATAATTGTGATCTAGATCAGATCATGCAGTTGACTTTAGTTCTCAGCTGCCTGTAACATATTTATGGTCAATATTTGCCCAATTTAGTAATAAATAATACAAATTGTTCTTATTATTTAGTAGGTTCTGAGGTCAACATGTAGAATATTTTAAAATATTTTTATTACTGGCTTTGTTTTGACAATGATTTTACATTATCTCTACAATCTTATCAGGCTCTGAAGCCACTTGCTTCTCCAATGAGTTTGTCAGACTTATAAAGGGAGATGACACATTTTGTTCCAATTCCTACATTGTAGTGTCACTGTTTAGTCTCCATCCCTCAATATCTACACAGGGCAGTGACGTAGCCTGTAGTTAATAAATTTGCTCATCCGACGAAGATCCAGGTTTCATTCCAAACATTGGTACAGTATGTGAAGCCGATTTATGGTGTCCCCTGCTGTGATATTGCTGGAATATTGCTATAACTGGCGTAAACCTAAACTCACTCACTCAGTATCTACACAAAAGCCTATTTGAATATCAATTCTAAAAGCAAAAAGGTGTTTTAACTGTTTCTCTGTTGGGATGGAACCAGTTACTATAAATTATGGTGAACCACAGTACCAATTTTATGCATCACCTTCTGGATCACCATTTAAAGAATATCAACCGATTTGATGAAGTTCACAAACTGACTTTAGGTATTCAGTGTAACTGACTTCTCGAGCGTAGAGCAATGCAGTGAGCCGTGAGTCCAGAGAGTTCATTATTTCGGAATGTGTTGTTGCATTAAGCCACCCAGGAACTCATAACATACATTGTAGGGAGGATCGCCACTTTGTGTCAATGTTCAATGGTTTTCCAGGTTTACCCAGTGTCACTTTTATGACTTGTTTATGCAGCAACAGAAAGACAGTAGCCAGTTAAAGAATGGGTGCTTGGTGTATGAATGGGCAATACAGTCACCTTTGATGTCAAGGCTGCATTTCAGCGTTCTGAAGTGACTGGCAGGTACAGGTAGACTTGCTTCAAGCGGAATTTCCAAAACTGACAAATAGATAAGTGCATGATTAGGTACTATAGGTACGAGATATATATTCTACTGAGGGATCAAATAAATATTTTGATATTTTTTGTATAGTGATAATTTTATTGAGTTAAGGTAATGGTTAATTGTTATTATTCATATCATTATAAGAGACTGGGATTCAGTCTGTATGACTCATGGCTACCCCTCCTTATATTGTGTTGGTGTTGTGAGATACCATGAGACACCATTATATCAAAAACCGAATGGAGAATATGATACATATACAAGACCTTTGTATTGCCATTCTTGAGAACCAAGCTGTTGGCAGTGCCATTAGCTCAAGCATGAAGCTTACTACTGAACAAGTAAGATTATATTGTTTTTCAGACTATTATCTTCATCATGTTCATATTCTTATGTTCTTAATAAACTTAGATTAAGATACTGAATGTGTAAGTGTGTGTGCTTCTGTGACTGGATGTGCATGTGTGTGATAGTGTGTTTCTGTGTGTGAGACTCTGTGTGTGTGTGAGAGAGAGAGAGAGAGAGTGAGATTTTGTATGTTTGTGCATGTGAGAGAGATATTTTGTGTGTGTGTATGTGAGAGAGAGAGAGAGTAAGACAGAGAAAAAGAGATTTTGAGTAAATTGTATGTGAGTTTGTGCATGTGAGAGGTATTGTGTGTGTGTGTGTGTGTTAATTTGATGTTTGAATAATTTTTATTTCATTGATTTAATATTGGATGTTAGAAAATACCCAGGCAGTCTGTCTTTTGAAAAGAGGAGATTACTTTGGAGCAATATGTCTTCCAGGCAGACTAAGTTATGCATGTAAGAAGACTTCAGATATTACAGCAAACTTCAAAGAATATGATTCTGGCTTCACTAATACACATAAAAAAACACGGAACACTTTTTGTGCATATCATGATAAAGTGGTTTAAGTAATTTTGATTTTTTTCATTTTGATTTGATTTCCTTTCCTTTCCACCAAGAATTTGTTTCACATTTTCAATAGAAACTTTCAATACAAATACTTCCCCATATTGAATACTTATTCTTCCTTAAACCACATGCCTATGTTCAGCT
Source organism: Haliotis laevigata (assembly GCA_008038995.1). Lineage (NCBI taxonomy): Eukaryota > Metazoa > Mollusca > Gastropoda > Lepetellida > Haliotidae > Haliotis > Haliotis laevigata. Next base: position 55,300 of record VKKT01000032.1, read on the forward strand.
GGTGTAAGCTGTGGCCATGATTCAGTGTGAACGGTGGCTAACACAGGCTGTTGTGTGTTATCTGGACAAGTAATTAATGACACACGAAGTGCTGACCTCCCAGCTGACCCAGGTAACAGCCATTAGTCTACCTGTAATTAACATGACAAGTGTACTTAGTCAGTGGAGTAGAAGATGTATGTGTTCAGGGTTTACAGTGTAACCTTGTTAATCTGGACCCTATGAATACACAAAAAGTATTTAGACCCAATAAGTCTTGACCATGTCAGTCTGGACCGAATGGGTCCTGACAATGTCATTCTGGACCGAATGGGTCCTGACAATGTCAGTCTGGATCCTGTAAGTTTGGAAATCCTGCTCCCGGGATAATCTTGTGTGAAACAAAGGAAATCTATTTCCACCTTATTATTTTGACTTTAATTTTAATTCAGAGACGATGGGGATGCCTGGTGGTTAAAGCATTTGTTYGTCACAYCAAAGACCYGGGTTCGATTCCCCACATGGGCACAATGTGTGATGCCCATTTCTGGTGTCCCCCTCCGTGATATTGCTGGAATATTGCTAAAAGTGGCTAAAATCCATACTCACTCACTCGGGGCGGTGGGGTAGCCTAGTGGTTATGGTGTTCGTTTGTCACGCCAAAGACCAGGGTTCGATTCCCTATATGGGTACAGTGTGGGAAGCCCATTTCTGGTGTACCCTGCCGTGATATTGCTGGACTATTGGTTAAGGAGGCATAAAACTAAACTCACTCACTCACTATTTGTTATTTTGGAACATTTTAGATACATTTTAGTACACTACGGATGAGATACACTAGGTTCAACTGTTACATGAAAGGTTTCTGCATAACTGTGAAGTTTAGACTTTAATTACATCAGATACCTGTGAAATATCACAAGGTAAGGGGTGGTCGAAGTACTTTTAATAACACCAAAGAATCTGGCATGTAGAAAGTACAAGGGGGACATTTTTAAAGACAGCACTGTCCTCATAGATATCATAGGCAAGATTAAGTCCTTATTTTACAGAAGATCTGTAAAAGGTAATAATCTTCTTGTTCTGAAAATTTGGTTACATTAATAATTCAACTATAATTTGTTTTCTTGTTACCTAAAGTGAAAAGAAAGTATTTTTACTCCCACAATATATGTGAGTGAATTAAATTCCAATATGAACAGTATTCCAGTCATATTATTATATCCAAGTCTGATGGTGGGAGGAAGCCCAAAATGATGCAAGTCTTATTCATTTTTGTGAAACCCACCAGTGCATGTTTGGTGCAGACCTAGAAACATAATTTGAATAAACAGGATTCGAACCCACATTGTTTTCTGATGTGCTCAAGGGATGCAACTCTACCCAGTGAATTGCAGCACCTTAGACAATTAGGCCACCCATTCCTCGTAAAAATATTAAGCACCATTTCTGTATTATTCATTATTTCTTTTTCGACTTTTTCAAGATCGGTATACGTAAGGCTAGTAAATGAATCTAAGTATGGCTCAGTAGTAATTTCAAGAGAGGATTTATGGAAAGGGGGTTCACGCAACATACAACATGCCAGAAAAAATGCTTATATTGGTGAAACAGAATGGCAGTATGCACCGTATGTTATTTTGTTTTGATGAACCACATCACCTAATGATTTAGGAATTTTTGGATACATTTATTCGTTTAGTATGCTTCAAAGAGGTGGTGCACCCCTGACAGCTGGGTCCACTACTTGAGCAGGAGCAATGTTTACCTTGATGTGGAGTTCAAAGAACTTGTTTTCACTGCAGGCCGATATTCTAAGGCAGTAGTTACTTGACAAAGTGAGGCATTGGCTGACAATCACACCTATGATGAGTAGAAAAGGTTTCCATTATAAGGATCGTGTTGATGAAGAAGGGATTCGGTTTGCAAATCCACTATATCTATAAAGGGGTGCGTAAAATATATATAATGGTGCATTAATTAAATAAAATACATCACATTCAGTTCCTTTTTCACACAGTCATGTAGATGTAATTTATCCTTGAATAATGTAGGCATTGAGTATGTGAAGTGAGGTGAAATAGCATTCAAGATTATTTTAGCAACATGTAAGCACGTGTGTCTACTAGTCTGGACCTACCCATGTTAAATACCACCCACTGAGATATCATAGCACAGTTTAACATGGATACCCAACTCAGACATATTCTACTGACTCCAAGCAAACCAGTCCTTATATTATCCCTTCATGTCTTAGCACAAGGCAGGACAAATTATATATGTGCACCAGTAACATGTTAGATGGTTTAAGCCTTTCAGAAATAGTTTGTTCAATGTGTGTTTCTCTGAACAAAACACCTTAACATCTGACCCATAAAGATCGGGGTTAGACCTAGTCTTCAGCACGCCATACTTGTCACAAAAAGTGACTAATGGGATCGGGTGGTCAGTCTCGCTGTCTTGGTTGATATGTGTCACCATATCCTAATTACGTAGAACAATGCTCATGATGTTAATCACTGGATTGGCTGGTCTAGAATGAATTATTTACAGACATTCGCCATGTAGCTGGAATATCACTGAATGCGGCATTAAACAACAACCCAACCAACCTTAACATCTTGTTATTAAGGAGTTAATTTTTAAATAAATGTTGAGTCCCATGACTCACGTCACGGGTCATCAGTGATGTGTGAGAAAAGTGAAACACTGATATTCCTTCCATGTCATTTTCTTTGATGATGTTGTCACAGATTGTTTTGGCTTTCACTCACTAAGACTGTCACGAGTCACCCCGAGCATGTCATCCTTTGTTGGTCTCCTCCACATTTGTCGATGACATCATCTTTAACTGCACATTCATTCAGATCCATTCATGCATGTAGCAACACCATTGTTGACTCCTGTATTGAAGACATGCTGTATGTGTGTAGTGGGTGGGACACTGTGAACAGTAGGGTGGAACATTACCTATAGGGGGTGGATGTGGGGGATATTTAGTAATAGACAAATATGAATTGAAACGAGTTAAATTATGGCATTTATGATAAGTATGTCCTTGCTCTGTCAACTAAAGTTTGTTTCAAGTCATGAACAGTGTTAATCTGACTGGTAACTGTACATAATGGTGAGTAAATGGGCACTGTTGTTACTTCAAACGTGATTTGGATGAATTTAATACGAGCAATATTGAATGCGACTTTGAATTTGATTAATGCAAAAGACTACTGAAATAAGTCATGATATACAATGAACACTTTATGTCACCATCCAGTGAAATTGAATTAAATTAATAGCTTATTTGGTTTCGGATTTGTTGGCATAGTATTTACAGGGTCATGTGCTCATTTAAAAAATATCAAAATTCAATTACACGTATAATGCAAATTCCCCTCTACAGAGATATGTTTTTGGAAAAAAAAGTGTGTGTTATACACAAGAAAATATGATAATTTTTAATTAATTCACTTTTGTAACCCCACATGGGTACAATGTGTGAAGCCTATTTTAGGTGTTTGCTTCAGGGATCATACTGCTGGAATGTGGCAAAGAGGGTATAAAAGCATACCCGCTTAAAATCAGGGTTGATATAAGGTTATTGAATAAATACTTCCCACCCCATCCTTCCTGCAAAACAGAACAAAAATATTAAAATTAACTAAGATACAGCATGTTTTGATAACTTTGTAAAGTATTCAATTAGCTTGTGAAACTCCAAGTTATTGTGGCCTGCCTAGTCTGTCTCACAGTCACTGAGCCACATTATTTTCCCTACTGCCTAGCCCTCTCTGCAGTACCAAAGGTCTAAATGAAGCAAGTATAGATTTCCTCAGGTTCTGAATCTCTGGTCCTCTAGGGATCCTTTTCAATTTATAATGGGCTTGTTTGTTACTATCAAAATTCTATATATTCAGAGACTAAGCATTAGTCTATGGTCTGCCCTAATAACATATGTTAAGTATACGCTGCTGAGAGCAACTGGTACTCCTGACACAGATTCTGTTCGACACACACAATCACCATGGTGGTCCCATAATAAACGATTTTGTAGGCTTCTGTTGAGAAGAGGAATCTCCCTGTGCTGGTTGAATGTAACAGGCACCATATCAGCTGACAATCAGCTGCCGTTCAGGCCAGGCAGCCTGTCAGATGATATATAGCTTGTAACAGACACCCACAATGATTGTGACAAGTGTCTTTGATAAAGTCATGTTCAGTTTGTCTGGTAGCTGTGGGAGGTACAGAGAAGGATTTACTTTGTAATAATAGGTACCATTAGATTGGCAGTTCCCACTTCGGGTGCCATTAGGTCGGTAGTTTCACTCATTTAGAATGGACTTGTGAAACCTTGATACATATTTTTATTCCGTATCATGGAACTGTACACCACTACTGTAAGATGCTTTATGGTGCGGAGTCGCTAGGTAAGATTTTGTAGATGTGCTTATGATTTTGAGTGGTTTATTTCTGTAGGTTATTTTTAGGTGTGTTACTGATGTGTATGTATGTATGTAATGTGTGTGTGTGTTTGTATGTGTGTCATGATGTGTGTGTTTGTATGTCTGTCATGATGTGTGTATGTGTGTCTAATGTGATGTGTGTGTATTACGTGATGTGTGTGTGTTTGTATGTCATGATGTGTGTGTTTGTATGTGTGTCATGTGTGTGTGTTTGTATGTGTGTCTAATGTGATGTGTGTATTGTGTGATGTGTGTATTGTGTGATGTGTGTGTGTTTGTATGTCTCGTGATGTGTGTGTGTTTGTACGTGTGTCTAATGTGATGTGTCATTGTTAGTGTGTCTGCAATGTTTGATCGTGGGTGTATGTATGTGTGTGATGTGAGTGTGTACATGTGATGTGTGTTTGTAAGGTGATGTTTGATTGTGGGTGATGTGTGTTTGAATGAATGAATGGATGTATGAATGGATGAATGAATGAATGGAATGATGAATGGATGAATGAATGTGAATGTGTGTAATGGATGTGATATCTGTGATGTGACGCATGCGAATATGATGAGTGTGTGTGTGCATGTTAACGAGAGAGACAGAGACAGAGACACAGAGAGAGAGTATGCATACAAGTGTGTCACTGACTTCTCTTTCCCACCAAAGCTGAAATTCCAAGGCAGATCTATAATTTATTTCAGCTAACAAGTGTGACAATTGGCATTGTCACAAAAACTAATATTCCACCTGCTCCAGATTGATTAGTCAGTTCATCACTCTACATGAAATATGATGGTATTATTGATGAATCTTCAAGGTCTCAATCGATAAACACCACCTGCACAGTCTGCCACTTGAAAACCAATACTTCATCCATCCAATAACTCCTGAGGCCTAATGCTATAACTATGACAGTTCAGGGAAAAAGTATACTCTACTACACTACAAATTGGACAGAATAAATGATATTTCGAAAATTCTGAATCAGGGCTTACTTACACCTATACTCTCCTCTCATGAAAATCAAATCAACACACATGGTAACAAAACAAACGGCCTGTTTAGTTGATGGTCTTAACACACCCAAGTGGTGAATCTGATGAAGACCACCACTTATAGTGATCTTCTACAAGTTACTGTGTACCCTACTGATGGCTACAAGTGAGCTATAAAAGTATTTTAAAAGTTGTGGGTGGCGTTTGAGGTTTACATGCAATGGAATATCCCACTCACAGAGCTGACTGACCAGTGTTCCAAGATGATAGCATGGAAATTAGCAGGTGATCTGAGTGAGATACAAAATGATGTGTACTGTGTAAATCTTCATAGCACAGTGTTGTTTTGTTTTGATTTTCATTGATACCTAAAAAAAATGCTTATCTACGGTTACACTTTCGTCAAACCTTTTTTCAGGGGGTAAGAAAACATCGTATCGGTTTTGCGTGAACGAACAAGAGAGATGATTAGGACCCCATTGCGGGGGGTTGGCTTATGTACGAAACATATTATTTTGATACTGATTTCAAGGGTCAAGTTAGGGGGTTGATTTATCTATGAGATTGGCTTATATATGGTAATATATGGTATGTTTGGTCAATATTTTGTTTGGTTTATGAAAATATAAGCCCCAATTTGGTTGGTTAGCCAGTAAAATGCCACAGATTTACTTTATATTCATATGACCATGACCTGTTTCAGAAGATGGATGGTGAAACCACCCCAGGGATCCTGCAGCAGCAGGACAGCCACGTGTTGCGAGACGAGGGGGACTTCATCAAGGGGGTGTCACAGTTCTACAACCAGGAGGCGCTCAGTGACGTCAAGCTCAAAGTAGGAAAGGAGACCTACTACGCACACAAGTTTGTGTTGGCCAAGTCCAGCGAGGTGTTCCGGGCCATGTTGTATGAGAGCAGATGGACACAACCTATTAAACCTGAAGTGGAGCTGAACGAAAGCCCAGAGTGCCAGCAACACTTTGACCGATTCCTCCGCTTCCTGTACACAGCAGAAGTGAACATCAGCGTGGAATCGGCAGTTGGAATCCTGTGTCTTGCAGACAAGTACAGTGTGATGTCTTTGAAGCATCTGTGTACGCGCTACATGGTCGACAACACACGATCACCCAAGGTCAGGAACGCCTTGAACTGGTACTCCTGGGCCAAGGCTCTCAACATGGAGGAGCTGATTGACCAGTGTTCCAAGACGATAGCATGGAACATGGAGACGTTGCTGATGCTGCCGGAGTGGTACAACATGGACATTGAGTTTGTGTCAGACATTTTACACAACTCGGATTTAGTCGTATCAAGCGAGTTCCATCTTTACAAAGCTGTGAGGAGCTGGCTGCTTCATGAGAACCATGTAGGCAACTTTTGTGACTACGCCAAGGAACTCCTTCCTCTGATCCGCTTCCCACAGATGCAGGTTGAACAGCTGTATAAGATCGAAACTGATGCTGACCTTGACCTTGATGACCATCAGTGTAAATCACAGCTCATGGAGCTCGTCAGTCAAGCCTACCGTTACCGATCTCTCTGTCCTGCACAGTGTGAACTTGAAATCACTTTTGAGAAGCCATATTTCTTGCCTCGGGATTACACAGATCTTACCGTGGACACAGTCCGAATGCAGAACACACTCAGGTTTGGAATTCAAGTTGATGTCCGTACGTCCGTTGGTCCAGTACCCTCTAACAACAAAGATGGAGAGTGGAAGATCACGTACAGAAAGAGCAACACAAACAATGATGGATGGACCATACAGATCTACTCTCACGAGTCGGCACTCATCAACGGTGAGGCCAGGATCCAGGCAACACTGGTCATTTTTGATGAGGAAGAAAAGGTGATCCAAGTGGATAGGTCAGAGACCTATGTCTGTTCCCGTGGCAACAGCCTCAGTATGAATGTGGTGCTCCCAACCTCGGAGGAGGCGAAAGCAATGGGAGTCATCATCAAACAAGTACCAAAATAGAAATGGTGTTTCAAATTACTGATTGTCCATTTCAGAAATAGCATTACTGGATTAGTACATGAGCAAACGTTAAAATGATGACCTATTGACATCAATTCTTATTTTGACCACCGGAAACAGCAGTTTTAAGATGATATGTATAGCACAGAATGTTGGGTCTCTTGAATGAAGCTGGTTATTCATTATTTCGATGTTAAATTTCGAGATAACCAGGTTCATGGTAGCTGAACCCTTTATGTGTCACTGAGCAATGATTTGCTTGACTTATTTACAGGGTCTGGGTACAATAAGTATCTGTGCAAGTTACATCAGAACATCACCTGAAGTTGACAACGTTGCACAGAATTATCATGCACATGTATCTATATGTACAGATTATTTATTTATATATTTATTGCAGTTCCAGACTGTACATTTGATTAAATGTAACAGTTATGATTTTATTATACTTTGAAGATTTGGAGAGAGGATTCATTTCAAGAGTAATGACTATGTAATGACACATAGTGTCCTTTAAAAAAATGCAGATATTTTTAAAAGTAATGGTTTTCCAGCCCAAAATGATGCATTTGTAAGAGATATAGATGTAAATGCTTCATGGAAGTATTGAGGTTATTTAAGGGATCAATATGGATGAACAAAGGTGGATAGATATGGATTGATGTCAAGATGCTGGGACATGTTAGGATGCTAAGAGATGATGGCTGTTAGTCGTGCCTGCCTCGAGTCTTGGCATTAAGGAGCATCAACTTGCAAAAATTTGCAAAAACACAACAAAAACAAATATTTTGCCTGTATTTCCTGAAACTGCAAGAGCAAGTCTTCCATAGACACTAATGTTTATTGTAAGTATATAACAATGTATGAAGACTTATTAGTCTATATATAGCATGGTTTGTAACATTCCAATACTGTATGCCCTCGTACACAGTTTGGGGGTCGTAGATGCCGCAATGCACAGTGAACAGTTGAGGGCCTTAGACTTGCCAGAAACCTATGATTTGTTATTTGAATCCAAGGTTTGCACTGATTATCTTTGTGATTAAATATTCACATGGGCGTTTTAAATGAGCAACTTTGTACTGAAATATGGTTCACCCTTGTTTTCTGGACTGTTCTTGAACATGGCAAACTTCTATGGTTGTACATCACCAAATATTTATGAAGTAGTTGGTCCAAACACGGGATAAAGTTTTATGCACATTCCATGCTTCATATGGTGAGAGTTTATTATCTTCCAGCAATTTATTCGATATTGTTAGCACCATCTGCGTTATGTATGTTAATTATTCTTGTCATATTTTCAATATTTGGTCATTCCACTGATAAAAGGAGTTTTTCATTTTAAGCTGTCACAGTATAAGTAAGACATCTGCCATCACAGCTTATTCAGATGAATGTTTTGTTACAAATCTTGATTTTGCAGAGAAAGACTTATGTCTGTTTTAACTCATCCTAATAATGGACCAGTTGCTGTGTCTATCCATATGTTGTTTTCTTATTGATTAAGGGGCGGTGGGGTAGCCTAGTGGTTAAAGCGTTCGCTTGTCATGTCAAAGATCTGGGTTCAATTCCCCACATGGGTACAATGTGTGAAACCCATTTCTGGTGTCTCCCGCTGTGATATTGCTGGAATATTGCTAAAAGCGGCATAAAACTATACCCACTCATTCTTATTGATTAAGACTTTTAGATCTATTTTGCAAAGGGTATTACTTATCATTTGTTGGTTTACTGAGTATTCAAACTAAATTGAAATATGTTTTTAATTCAATTACATAATTTTCTTAATTTGGTCATGACATGACCTATTTTACAGTAATTGTCACTTTCTTAATTACATTGTTCAACATAGTGTGGTTGCAGGTGTGGTTGCAGGTGTGGTT
>VKKT01000032.1:170608-183737 GCA_008038995.1 Haliotis laevigata
AATATATACATGAAGCATTTTTGTCACAGGTCATAGCCTAACACGATAAGTCGAATAAGTTCCATAATTTACGTATAGGTAGCGACTTCTTCGTATCAATAATTACCAAAGATATGAATTGTGTTGTCTAGAATAGTTCACTTCCAGGAACAATGAAGTACAACTACCCCAAACAAGGCCCCAACCCTACACCACCATATATATAGCCTTGTCGGACTCCTACCTTACATAATTTTTCAATTTCTTTTTTTTTGGTGTCTTTTCTTAATTTAATTTGTTTTGTACTTTCAAAAACCCTGTAGCCACACCACTATGTATGCTATATATGCATGTAAATTGTCATCAGGAATAAAAAAAAATAAAAATTCAATTTCGATTCATTACCCTGGCCCTCGTTGTTTGACAGCTAATTTTCCCAACTGTGTACACGTTTCGCCTGACCTCCAAACTTTTACAGTAAACGTTGTTGGCATTAATATTTCATTATGACGATGTTGGTCATTAATTGGTAATTGTGGGTGGCGTTATGGAGAAAGTGGATCACGGCAATTACCCGACATGCCCCGCGCTGGCTGGAGCGGGCAGGAAACACGTCAATAAACGAGTTACCTCACCACAAATCTTATCTTCGTCCCGACAACGTATTTGATGTTCACGCGATTGAACATGGTTCTCCCCCTACACATTATTTGCAATAAAATATATTGGTAGAATTTAATTACGACCCAAATTACATCAGGCTAGATCAGTGTTAAGGCCCGATAGCGTTATCACGGTTCCTGTATTAGATAAACTTTCTAATTGATTGTTTGTCTTCCTTCGATTCGCACGTTTGTGCTGTAACAGCGGCGAGGAATACAGCATGGGGGTTGTAAATAACGGCGGTAACGTGGGACCTGTGCGTTAGGGAGTCGGGGGAGCAGCAATTGCTTCGGTAGGGGTGGGGTGTGAGGGTACCGGTTGTCTGTGGGGTATGGTTTGAGATGTGGTGAGGTATGGCGGCAGTCACATTGTATCGTAACTGGGGCGACGCCAGTCTTGGGTAGGGGAATGCAGTAGTTGTTACGGGAAAGGGAGGGGTGGGGTGTGAGGGTACCGGTTGTCTGTGGGGTATGGGTTGAGGTGTGGTGAGGTATGGCGGCAGTCACATTGTATCGTAACTGGGGCGACGCAGTAGGGAAATGCAGTAGTTGTTACGGGAAAGGGAGGGGTGAGGGTTGGGGTGTGAGGGTACGGGTTGTCTGTGGGGTATGGGTTGAGGTGTGGTGGGGTATGGCGGCAGTCACATTGTATCGGGACTGGGGCGACGCCAGTCTCAGGTAGGGGAATGCAGTAGTTGTTACGGGCAGGGGAGGGGAGAGGATTGGGGTGTGAGGGAACGGGTTGTCTGAGGGGTATCGACTCGTTGTGGGGCCTGTGCGTTAGGGAGTCAGGAAGGGAAGCAGCAATTGCTACGGGAAGGAGGGAGGGGTGGGGTGTGAAGGTACGGGTTTGTCTGTGGGGTATGTGTTGAGTTGTGTTGTTTTCGTTGGTATAACGTCAGGTACATTGTATTAGGGACTGGGGCGAAGCCAGGCTGGCCGTGGGGTGGAGTGCAGCAGTTGTTACGGGAAGAGGAGGGGGTGGAGGAATCTTGAGGTTACGGTTTCTCTGTGAGTGAGTTTCGTTTTACGCCACACCCAGGAATATTGCAGCATGTATCGCGGCGGTTGCTCTTATGCGGTAAGACAGGGGTGGATACAGCTTTTGAAAACAAGAAAGTAGAGAGTCTATCGAGAACAGAGGGTCGTGTCTTTAATGCAGTATAGTTCAGATAGCGTTCTCTAACTGCGGGGTTGTTCAGGGAAAGGTTGCTTCATTGAATGGCAGGTAATCTGACATACAGACCCTGAAACAAATATATCCAAGAAAGCCCATGTAGAACTAAAATATGTGGTAAGTCTACATTTCCAGTTTCAGGAAAATGAAGAAAGTCTCTGGACTCCTTTTCTCTATAAATAATTATTATAATTTATGAAAGCTTTTTTCTGTAAAATATGTTCATGTCAGCGACAAGATGTCAGTCTAAATGGTTTGTATTTGTTATACGGTAGGAAAATGCGGAATTGTTTCATTAATAACAAGACAATGTAAAATATTTTTATTAAATGGAAGGATAATGTAAAATTCTTCCATTTAATTTACCATTTGGTCCCCATACAATAGCCTGTATTATACAAGGGAAACAATGTTAAAACCCATGTTGAACCAACTCAATCATCCTGGTGATAACTGTCCAACAACTAACATAACTGTCTTCACGGAATGTTCATGACCTCTATAGAAACTTGTATATGGCCTCCACGACACATGAACCATTCTCGTTTTGCTTTAGCTAACAACAGGAGACGCTGGTGTCGGTGTCTCTCATTTCCTCTGACCTTACTTTAAGTGAGTTAATGAGTAACATTACGTTCTACGAGTGTGGTACATTTCCCCAAATCATTGTGTTTGAAACATCGGGGGATTAAGCAGTTTTTGTATGGAACGGTAAAAGACCTGGCCGGTGAGAAGCATTCCTCGTCAAGGACCACGTGGTCAGCATTAAACGTACAAGTCTTTATCGCGAAAATGTAAAAAGTTGTGAAAAAAACTACTGTTTTGTTAATGTTTTTGTTACAAGACTCCATCGACTGAAATTAACAGCATTGGCTGATGGATGACTAGGCGAATGTGAGGTTTTGCCAGGTCGTCCGTCTTTATTTACTTGCAGATGTCCTCTCGAGTTCTGGTCATCAAACAATATCAAAGGATAACCGCACAATAAAAACGTAGTAACCGATGCTTGGTTTTTATGGGCTACCATTGTAATGGTCTTTGATGCTGAAACGATTTTTACAGTTTCATATTAATGGGATTTTATTTTATATAATCACCATCGTAGTCGTGGTTGCATATTTCATAATCATAATCATAATCATCATCGCTATCATCATCATCATCATCATCATCATCATCATCATCATCATCATCACAACCATCATCATCGTCTTGGTGGTGTTGTCATATTTCATAACCATAATCATGGTCGTTATCATCATCGTCGTCGTCATCATCACCACCACCATCATATGGTGGTATATGGTGGTATATTTCGTAATCATCGTCGTTATCATTTTCATCATTATCATCATCATCATCGTCGTCGTCGTAGCAGTAGTAAGTTTTACTCTCATCATCATCGTCGTGGTGATGGTATATGTCATAATCATCGTCGTTATCATCATTATCGTCGCCGTAGTAAGCTTCACTGTCATCATCGTCGTCGTTGTCATCATCGTTGTCTATTTCAGGAGTAGATTTTTCTTTCATCGTCGTCATCATCTTCATAATCGTCATCCCCAGTGAATTATCACGACCTTTATGTGTCTTTTAACAAACAAAAACAACAACAAAAACAAAAACAAAAAAGTAACCAAGCAAACAATAAATGTTCACCTTTGTTTAGAGTTTAATAATACATGTATATATTTTCGTTTAACCTTTCGTTACGTTGATTGTTACAGACGCCGAGAAGATACAGCCACAACACCAAAGCCTAAATTGAATAAATCAGATTTAATGGCATATGTTTGGCTTATAACATGCTCCCGTCTCTCTCGTCAACATCGGATAATACAATCTCACAACCAGCTACACCGTCCAGTACTGACATGTCCGACGAGAGTACCGTTATTCCTAACATGTTTCAAATTATAGTTTCATTGGGTTTTATTACATGTACTTGACGCTCCAGGTTTTTAAAAATTGAAATAATTGAAAGAGAATAGTAACAATAGTTGTGAATGTGGAGGGCTTATCGAGAACACTGAGCGCTATAGGAGGTGGCCGGCGGCAGTTGGTGTAGTGTTAACTCGACTGTGTGTGAGTAGAGGGTGTTAACTTAGGCTGTGATGAACTCATCACCGAGACAATGGCCGGCGTGATCAAGTGGACAATGCCGGTAATAGACTGGGGAGAGCTCTAAATGCGATAGTCTTGATGAAAGGACTGATTAACTCCCTGAGTTAATGTAGTGGACTCCTCATCTACCCATATGCGCTGGTCATGATTTGGTGTCCGTGTGGGGAGATATTGAGGGGATAGGATTCGCCTACAGCCTGATCTACCCATACGGTCGAGTGGGGCTCGATTTATGGGGCATTGAGAGGTGTAATGCATTTCTCGAACAATCTACCCATGCGGTCGAGTGGGACTCGATTTATGGGGTATTGATCTACCCATACGGTCGAGTGGGGCTCGATTTATGGGGTATTGAGTGGGGTAATGCATTTCTCGAACAATCTACCCAAACGGAAGAAAATAAAGAAGAAAAATGTTTATTAATGTTAAACACACATAAAATTCACAATAAAAAATGTAGACCACCCGGCCCTACGGCCTATGAGACACGATAACTACTTAAAATCCAGATAAAAATGTGGAACTTATTAATAAAAGACCCAAATATTAAAATATTAATATACATACTGATAGTTATAATTGTCTAGGACTAAAGCGCGTGTTTTCGTCTATTATACATGTGTATTATTATTGCGGCAAGAGGCTTCACAAATCTGTCATTACGTAATACGAATGGAGATTGAGCCTTTGGAGACATTTCTGAAAACAGGATTAATACGGGATATATCTTGCCAAAAATTATATCTGATATCTGAATAAAAGTCGCACTCGAGAAAGTGTACCTCATCTTCGACACATTAGCTGCAACAGAATTTACAAATCCTCATCTTCTCAGTGCGGCGTTTCGGGCGGGTATACCTGCCTAGTTCTGTCTCAAGCGGCAGAGTGCCACAACGAATCTTACTCATTACACTACGTTGGGATCTTGTTAACAGTGAAGTGACATACTGTTCTGGCTTTAATAATTTCTAAAATAACCTATAAGTATAAGTGTATTTCCGTTTAGTTGACCACGGTCGTTATACAGATCGTTATACCAGGATTGACTATCAAGATACTTAATCCAGACTTCAATACGGCAAAAATCAGCTCTTTAGATATCATTGAGATCGAATGGTAAATTCAGATTATAAGGTCCGGGTGGGACTCGATTTATGGGGTATTGAGAGAGGAAATACATTCCTCGAACAATCTACCCATAATGTTGGGGTCTGGATTCTATCGTGGGGATATTGGGAGAGGTTAGGACTTAGGACTTAGGTATTGAGGGATGTGGATTTCTAGTTCAGTCTTATCCATGCTTTCGGTGTGGGAATCGATCGACGGTATATTGAGAGGGGTAGTACTTTTCTAGAAAATCGACCCATACTGTCGGAGACTGAATTCTGTCGTGGGGGTATTGGGAGGGGTGGTGAGTTTCTCTACCAGTACGGTCGGGGTGGAAGTCAATCGAGGGGGTATTGAGTGAGGTAGCGAATTTCTCACCAGTCCACCCATACGGCCATGATAGGACTTCCGATCGATGGGATATTGAGAGAGGCTGCGGATTTCTGGTTCAATCTTATTCATGCTTTCGGGGTGGGAATCGATCGATGGGGTATTGAGAGGGATAATGCATTTCTCGAACAATCTACCCATACTGTCGGGGGCTGGTTTCTGTCGTGTAGATACTTCTAGTGACACTCATTCCTTTCAAAAAGTCGGGGTGGGACTTTCTATCGAGTATTGCGAGAGGCGAGAGAGTGTATTTCTCGTACCACCCACCTATACGACCAGGGATAAGCGCTTTACTTAGATGATCTAAGTGAAGAGTGGAGGGCAGTGAATTTTTTTTTTTTATGACAATCTGCCGAAAAAAAAAGAAAATCTGATTAGGGGATGCACAAGGGTATAGTGGGGTGGAGGGTGGTGGGTGTTGTGTTGAGAAGGGGTGACTTGGTACATTCATAGTGATGTAGTGTAGTGAGACGGGGTTAAGCTGTGTTTACTGTTCACATGTTCTGTTAGGTACTTTGAACGTTAGCCAAAATATTCTTAATTAATATTAAATGATTGTGGACTGTCTTAGCTCATCATAATCCTCGAAGACACGTTGGCAATTAGGCTAGAAGTTTAGCAGCTGTAAATGTGTATGTTTTACTTTTTTCATTTTGTTAAAACCAACGAGCATTACATGATGCTGACAAAAAGACGCAATACGTCAATACCTGGATTGCCTGTTCCTGACCATATTACTCCATCGTATAGCTGGAATATGCCTGAGTGCGGCGTTAAACAACAAACACAACCAGGTATGCCAACCCTTCCTGCTCTAAATCTTAAGACGTCTTGCCAACGAACAACCTGCGTGATCAACGGCACTTTGAAAAAGACGTCGGTAATCGGTATTCCACAGCCTGATGGGAAGTGTGAGTAAGTTTAGTTTTAATCCGCTTTACAAATATTCCAGCAATATCACGGCGGGGGACAACAAAAATGGGCTTTAAACATTGACCACACGAGAAAAATCAAACCCGGGCCTTCGGCGTGACGAGCGAACGCTTTAACAACTAGGCTACCCTCTGTCCCCTGGTGAGAAGAAAAATCTAAAACTGACACAGGCTATTTATCATAAATTATTTTTACTTCTTGCTTCCATACATAAATAGTCCTTTACAACGCACTCAATATATAACACATGTCCGTTAAAACGAGGAGTGTGTTAAGCTCAAACATGGTTAGCGTTCGTACCGGATGCTACAAGCCACGTCCAACTCTCGTCATCTCGCGTTATTGGAACGAGATTTGGATCGGGGTGTACAAGCACTGAAGATAAATAACTGTCGCGCAGGAGGAGCGCACTCAAGTTAATTACCGGATGATGAGGATGCTCGAGAAACTGATGGGTAACAGCGGGACGCAGCGCCCCCTGGGGGCCGCTTGATCAGTCTGTAAGCGAAGACGATACCCGTCCCTCGCCGGGCAATCGGTGACAATGTGGTGGACGAGAGCTTCGCCCATGGGGAGGGAGGACTCGTTGGGGGGAGCCGTGCAACCAGACTGTGTCCAGATGGAGAGAGGGAGCCGACGTGGAGGGAGGCCCACGCTGCCGTTACGGCTCTCTATCAAACGATTAGCAGTCATTCGCGGCGAGCCAGGCGGAAAACGCGCACAAAAAGACGGAGGATATCGATGACTTGGTCCGTGTACCGGACACGGCCATTCACAAATTGTTTCTCTCTCTAAACAATCGCCAGATCCGATTTCAAACTTTAATCACAATTAATTTTCCACTAATTTTTATTGTGATCACTGTTGCGGAAACCCTTCTCCGATTGCCTTCCTCGCGGCACGCGTTCATCGTTACCCCACCGAGGTGTTGAGCTTGAATTAAAGTGAATTAAATTCTTAAAACAAAGTGCTCTTAGATTAGAGTGAATTAGCCCAAAATGCTTCGTTTTCTGTCTGGTCACTGATCTAGAGTGGCCTCCCATTGTGTGCCAGGCCGGTAGGGGTCGCTATTAGCCGGGGTCGGGAAGGGTCGCGGTGAAATGAGCAGGGACCAAAACAGGATTTCTACCACAGTGGCACCATCTGGTGGCCAATACTGCTAAAACCATTAACAAAATACAGGAATTAAAAAGCCTCTGTTAAGGATAAGAGGGGTCGCAATCACGGCTAGAATCAGAGGTCAGCTCCTCGGTGCTGCAGTAGTCTCCAATCTCTCAAGACGCACGAACATACAATTTGGAATTGTAAACATATTTTTCGATTAATTAGTTTAACCCCATCATTAAATAGATAATTTAACACGCCACCTTGACCAAAAATGCCATAGGAATGTTTCTTTTGTCATGGTAAAAGTGTATTTGTATATGGATGACATAAAAAGTAGTTATCTCAAAATATATATCAATAATACCACGGATTATGGCCAGTTTCCATGGCAGCGGCCTTAGAAACCATATTTGCCGGCTTTATTGAAAGCCAATATGCAATCGTGGGAAGTAAAAATGGAAGAAAAATATATTTTTCTGAGCTAGGTTGTTCTTAAACGGATTAATCTTCTTTCATCTGTATATACACTCGCGATGTTTTTAAAGAACCTTTCCATATAGTGAGAGTAATGGCTGAGGGTGATGGAACATACGGACAAAATCTATATACACACGGAAATATATACTAAGCTCACAGCTATGTAGACGTTTTCGACGGGGGTAATCTGATCACATCATTATGAGTTGGTCCCTAAACTCAAAACATTAAAGAATTAGGGGTACATGTTTTGCTACTCGTATCCCCCATTTACTTTTTGCTCCCTAGGGACGCGTGTGTGTACGGGCCCTATAATTGTTTGAAACTCGGCTGTGACATGAAGATCGGAATGTCATGCAACCTCGGGAACTCGTTTTTAAAGAAACTTTTAGAGGACAAGGGGGGGACCTTATTTCACTAGAATTTGTGGCTAGTCCTGTTGAACGAGACAAACATGTTCATAATCATCATCATCATCATCGTCATCGTCATCGTCATCATCATCATCATCTACCGGGGCGATGGGGTAGCATAGTGGTTAAAAAAGTTTCCTGGTTCGATTCCCCACATGGTACAATTTGTGAAGCCCATTTCTGCTGTTCGTGATATTGCTGGAATATTGGTAATAGCAGAGTAAAACTAAAGTCACTCACTCATAACCGTTCTAGCCATTGGATTGGTTTTACACGTGTCGTGAGCACGATTTAAGTAGTCTTGGGCTAGCGGACCAAATTTCTGCATTGAACGAGTTCAGACCATACATGACAACGGCTCCATCTGAAACGTACGCATATATATGATTGAATCTTAAAATCATGAAACAGAATTCATTTGGAACATTCTAATTCTGCAGAAAACACACCTGAACTTGGACGTTCGTTTTTCTCTTTTGTCAAATTCTTCGCCCAGTCGGAAATGCATCTGCATTCTCCCAAAGCACACGCATATAGTGGCGTATTATATGTATAATAATTTTTCCAGGGACACGACTAGCCCAGTGGTCTAATGTATACAATTCCTGAGCAGAAATTCCATCCTAGCCGTCGGTGTAAATGATCCGCAGAACGTTGGTTCTAATCCCAGATAATGACCCCTGATCTGTTAACATAACGCCCGTAGTCTTCGGTTCCCTCAAGTAATTAACACCGCGTCCTAACTCACTTTGACTTTTCCTCC
Organism: Haliotis laevigata; assembly: GCA_008038995.1. Lineage (NCBI taxonomy): Eukaryota > Metazoa > Mollusca > Gastropoda > Lepetellida > Haliotidae > Haliotis > Haliotis laevigata. The sequence continues at coordinate 179,741 of VKKT01000032.1, forward strand.
AACACAGAGATGATATTATGAAAAGCAGTTGAACCACAGGTCAGAGTCACTTAAGTTTGTTTACAGGCCAAAGAAAAAGCACCAGCAGCATAGAAAAATTGGTATGCATATATCAAATATTCTGCATTACGCAAAGTATTTAACAGCATGGTAAAAGAAACAAAACACCCACCTTTAAAAATGGTTGAAAACGAAACAAACAGGAATGGTGATTCCATGGTTAAGTACATCATACGTGTATCCTAGCTGAATTTTGGACCGTAAGTTTGCACTGTTTTGGCATCTGTGTTCACAGTTGTGACGTTTTAATAACTTAAGTATTTTTGTGTGTGTACTTTCTTTGTTTCGACAAGTTCTTTACAGTTTGTTACAAGTCCTTGTTAATACTGATGGTATGGGAATATGTTTAGATTTCCTTAACTAAATACAGCGGAACCCTTTTCCATATGAATAATTACAGAATCGCAGAACTTCTGTTATGCTACAGCGACATTTTGCATGTACTCTTTTGTGATAGAAGGAGAAAAAATTATTTATTAAAGTGTCACAAGTTGTTCACCATAAAAGGCATCATAAAATATAACAATGCAATTGAGTACAACACCCGGCCAATACGGCCTGTTACACTCATGTACCCACCATGGTGTAATAAATGATGAGTAATATACGACTGATAATGACAAGTTTTATGCGTATTGTTTTATATTGTTTTGCGATATATACCTTCAAAAGAAGTTAAAGAACAGTTTTTTCATATACCTTAAAATGTATATTTGATTTTATAAAATATTTAAATACTTGCCACTACAAGCAAATTAAGTTGTTCTGGGTATGTAGGCATGGTATGGCAAACGAAACAATATCGTACGGGTTCGAATCTCATTCCATGTGTTTGGTGTTCGAAAGCGATCGTAGCGCTACGACTGTCGTAAGTCTGTGTTAATGTATGGGAGTTGCGATCATCTTAGCGCTACGACTGTCGTAAGTCTATGTTAATGTATTGGAGTTGCGATCATCTTAGCGCTACGACTGTCGTAAGTCTATGTCAATGTATGGGAGTTGCGATCATCTTAGCGCTACGACTGTCGTAAGTCTATGTTAATGTATGTCTATGTTAATGTATGACTTCTAAAGCAATACACTTCGGCATAATACACAGGAAACAGTTCATAAATATACAGTACAAAGTAATAGAAGAAGTAGCATGAGGGGTACGTTCGACTTAAACTGTTTTGGAAAAAATATTGAGTGAAACATCATCTCATGGTAGGTAAGATTTGTGAGAGAGGAAAGACCGATGTGGCGCGGGTCATACAGATGTGTTATGGGTACAAAAGATCTTTCGCGAGGAGAATCTGGGATTCGAAGCTACTTTAAGCGGATCCTGGTACGTCAAGGAACCTAACTCTAATAACCCACTTTTACCTTGAGCAACTTTGCCATTCGTCCCCACCAAGCAGTAAATGCTGTCAATTGAAAAGTAAATATTCAATATCTCCCTAGTAAATCATATTTCTGTATTAACCTAGGAGCAATTTTGTTGATAAATTACCGAACATTTTACATAAATGTTCATACCAGGTCGTTGAAGGGTTATTGAAAGACACGTACATTGCGCTTCAATACCGAAATCTATTCTTCAACAGAGTATTATTACATCCGATGGTTGAGTTTGTAGTATTGTTCTCATAAAACTGGAAATATGATTATGGAAAAATATGCATTCATAATACCATACTTATATTTTACACCCAGCAGCAATATCCCTGCATGTGTGCCGACCGTGTTTCAATGGGGAATGCTTTGTGTACCGCCGGACGCACTAGAGCTTCCCCGCAGCTTCCTGGAATGAGTCAATAGAGGGGTGAATAGAGAATTTTATCTCGAATTAATTCCCCATCGCCCGACTCGGTCCGTGCGCCGGCAGTCTCGCGGATACAAAGTGAAATTCCGGTCCTAATATAAACATAGCGGCAGAAGTCGTCTAGCGTCAAAAGAGATATAACGAGGGGACATCTAAGGTTGTGTGCTTCTTTCATTAAGTTTCCTGCAAGCCTGCCCTACCAAATGCCCATGTTTACTGGCCTCGAAGCTACAGTGTTTCGAGAGAGACCGCTCTTTCAAAGTTTCCCAACTTGCCCAAGTAATAGCCCCGCGCCACGTGGGTTTATTTGACTTGACAACATGAGACAAACATAAGCGCTCTTCAGTGCCTGAGGCGAATTTTCTGCGCTCTTCAAACTGGAGTCGGAAAGAGTAGTTACATGTGAGAAACTGGTTTATCGAGACCGGAGCGAGGCTCTCTGATTTCCCATCAGAATTGGAATGGGAGGGGAGCGCAAAATGATTATTTCTCAAGGGAACCCTTCTCTGAAATAAAAACACCAGCTTTAATTGGGGTGAGTAGGAAGTAAGCGATGTACACTTTTTCTTCTCGGGCGACCAGCAACTTTTGATCGAAAGCTTTCAAATTGAGCTTAAGCGTTTAATATTTCAACATCCATTCCGTGCGGTTGGTTTCTCGGTGTACTCGCAATTAGGCAGATTAAAAAGTTATCTAAGTGAGCATCACCACACTAGTATAAATCACACAGCACATCAACAACTGTTTGGCCGGAGACTTGAATCATGTTAAATCAATTACGTCAATTAGACTCCCGCTCTGCCTGTAAAAAGTGAATTAGCTGATTGTGCTCATCCGTGAACTATGGTTCCCCCGTGCCTTCTTCCCTGAGGGGGGAGGGGCGGCTGGCAGCGCATGGCTGCCCAACGGTGGAGGGGAGAGCCATTTGGAGGGTAGGGGTCGAGTCAGTGGCAGCGTTCCGGCCTTGATTAAAGACCGCTCAGATGTAATGATAACTATGCCGAGTTTGTTATCTCCAAAATTTGGTGTTCCATAAAAGACAGCGTGACAAGCAATAATGGAAGGTCCTGTTTGAGAATCAATTGTGAAAATGAAAAATTAATATCCAAAGTGGAGAATAGACGGAGTATGTTGTAATTTTGATGCCTTAAGTTCCAGCCTCGTTTGAACAAGTCCCACCACCACTCATGGGGTTCTTTCAGATAAAATCACCAATGATGTGTTTTTGTGTCATGCAGTCATGGTTGACAGGTTGGTGTAAAACTAATTGGCAGGACTTTTCGGGTGCTTACTAATCACTTCTTGCATGAACATGCGTATGATGAGTTATTCTTGTTTTTAATGTCCGTCGGAAACCTTTGGACACAGAGTTAATGTACCGACACATTTATTAAACTTTAAACGGGTGGGTGTAGGATACGCGTGTTTTCAATATGTACCTACGAACAGGTACTGTTTGTTTGTTATTTAACGCCGTACTCAGCAATATTCCAGCTATATGGCGGAGGTCAGTAAATAATCGAGTCTGGACTACACAATCCAGTGATCTACAGCATGAGCATCGATCTACGCAATCGATTTGGCTTGGTTGTTGTTTAGCGTCGCACTCAACAATATTCCAGTATGTAGCAGCGGTCTGTAAAAAAATCGAGTTTGGACCAGACAATCCAGTGATCAACAGCATGAACATCGATCTACGCAATTGGGATACGATGACATGTGTCAACCAAATCAGCGAGCCTGACCACCCCATTCTGTTACTGAAACTGAAACATAGTACATTATGTTTAGCCGAAAGATGCCATGCTCACCTGTTCTCAATCGGTGGTCTGCCACGTCTGCCTGGAGAGCGTACGCATCGTATCAAAATACGGTAAGTAGGAGTTTGTCGTTATCCTCCCTCATGCTCGGTGCAATCATAATCGGATCGGACACAATATGGCGCGTCTGAGAGGTTACCCATAACAAATTTGCCGTAAGGTATCTCAGTGGACTAGCACTATAAAACCGTTATTATTAGTGACTGGTGCAAACAGCTTCACATCAGCTGAAACACGCCTCGTTAACATCAGCTGACCACGCCATGTTAACATCAGCTGAAACACGCCACGCTAACATCAGCTGAAACACGCC
>VKKT01000032.1:204987-224086 GCA_008038995.1 Haliotis laevigata
AATCCGTTCGTTATTTCCATCAGTTGGTTATAAACTTGTTTCAACATAAACGTAGTTTCCACTACACCACATAAGCTGTAGTCCTTTTTTGTTGAGCGAATGGGTTTCCGTTTCACATCGCTATTCAAATATCACAGACATTTATTTAAACATTTAAATAGATGGGACCTTTTAGGTTTCGTTAGCCCGCCGGTTAAATCGTTAGCTCGTCGCGCCAAAGACCAGGGTTCCATTCACAAATTGGACACAATGTCTTCAAGCCCACCTTGTAATACGCCGCCTTGGTATGGTTGTACATGTATATTGCTGAACTGGTCTTACGTCAACCTACATGATCAACTTACAAAACGTATACTCCCCAGGGAGTTGGGAATGAACTCACGCCGATGGTAATTTGTCATTCTCTTGGAGTTTAATCTTTATTGTTATGGCTACCGTGCCAAATATGTGATACCATTCTATCCCTCATTGGCCTTACAACTTGTTAATCATCAAGCGTAAAGCCTATTTTTCTTCAGTTTTCCTGATTTTCGAAAACATAACGTGTTTCTCTCTGTCTTATTCAAGTGTTGTATTACACGGCCCTGTCCCCGTCTATCGTTCATAACGGGGCCTACAGGGTAAAGCTTTTGCCTGTCGATGTAAAGTCCGAGTTTGTTTCCAAAAATAGTCTGATGTTTGAAACTCATGTTTATGAAAAATATCTGGCTCTGTTGCAGTCTCTTCTCAACACCGATACAGTGCACCTTTGTCGCCATTGCAACATTGTCCTGTCGTTTTAAGATATTTAGGGACCATATTGGTTTCGTCTCACCATAGACAACACGTGTGCCTAGTATAACTATCACACCAATGGTTCTCGTGGTGCCATCTCTCATTAAGCACAACATATACGAAACATTAAGTTTTCTTCCCATGATTAGAGGGCCTACCAATGACGCCACTTTAACATGAATCAATTTAAGTCATGTTTGTTTGTTTGTTTGTTTATTTGTTGTTTAACGACGCACTCAGCAATATTCCAGCTATATGGAGGCGGTCTGTAGACTGACCAGGCAATCCAGTGATTAATGTAAGACATGATAAGGTTGCTCTAAGCGTCTCCTTAAGATATTGAACACATAGTCGTTCTCTATATATAAGTTTGAAACTACAAGACTTCCCAAACAGTAGCTACCACCCATATCTCAGCACAAACACCAACGCACCAACATGCACAACCACGCAAGCACACACGCACATACACTCACTCACACACACACCAACACACGAGCACGCGTTCAGCACCAGACCCCACCATCCTCATCTCCGTCTTCAGAAGTGCCCAGCAGTCGCCAGATGGCCCCGCGCAAAGAGGCGGCGAGATGGTCGCTGCAACACTACTCTCAATGAACGTTGTAATTGATTTCTCTATCGCTTCTGTTAATCATTTGAAAATCCCCACTTTATTATTTTCATGTAATTGTTTGACCTGTTCCCTGCTACAAGATTATAGTATAGTAACGAGTTGCCGTTTATCCTCGAGGACAAACAAACGACAATATTAATGTATTGTTGACGTATCTCAGTGCAGTGTTAAAGCTGATCACATCGGGCTGCTTCCTACAATCACAGCTGAGCGAGGTTCATCCGGTTTGTAATGTAATGTCCCGTTAATGTGCAGTGTTTGAATTTCTCACTTCTCACAAATTTCAAACATCAATTTTCATTATATCAATGTGGATTAGGATGCATGCATATGTTTCGTCGAGTTTTCGTGACTAAAACATATGAATGGGATGAATTTTAGGTTTTGCCGTGTATTATGTCACGCTGATATTTAGATTTTTGAATTTCACTTTTTCACAGACTTCAAACATTATTTTTCATGATATGAACGTGAGTGAGGATGTGTGTGTATGGTTTTGTCGCGTTTTCGTGGCTTAAACATATAAATGGGATAAATTTAGGTTTCAGTGTACATCTTTTATTTATGTGCAATGTTTGAAATTCAGACCTACACAAAATTCAAATATAACTTTGACGATGTCTACATAAATGTGTGTGTATACACATGATTTGTCGTGTTTTATGGCTTAAACAAATTAATGGACTATAATTAATGAAGTCAGGTGTTATAAGTGATAGACAAGAATAAATACTGTAATTAATACCTTATGTCATCTCTGATTTTCTGTGGTCCATTCATATGAATTCTTTTAATATTTTGCCCCCAACACCAAATGGAATCTATTTCTGATGATGGTCAAAACTTGGCATTCTTTAGCATTGACGTTTTAAATTCATGCTGTATATTTTACATTTACGTGGTTATAAACATATAAATTAATAGGTGATAACTGTTTGAGGTGGTTGCAATATGAAGGCGAGGCAAATAATATCCCATGTTGGGTGTAAGTTTGAAATATTTCTAATCATATACTTCTAAAATAGCCTCGTAGATTCGTCCTTACTCCAGTGATTGTGTTTTGTGGAAGCACTGTGGCTTCATCCATAATCAAATAATTGTATTATTTATTTTTATGTCTTCTCCCCTTGCTCTCATTTTAAATCGTTTGGACCATTTGTGATGTGTTATAAATTGATAATTATGTTACAGGTATTAAGAAGGGTTAAAGCAAGAATTGCCATAATGTTGGGATTTCTACACCTTGGCGAATTTTCACAGGTGTACTTTATACCAGGCACAGGTGAAAAATATCATATTTCACAAATTCAGAACTGGTAATTGAATAAAGATAGCTAATATTTTGTGAGAGTTGTGAGGTTTGAGAGTTACGAAAATAGTCAGTTTGTTGTTTTGCAAACTTCCTAACGCTTTTTCGAGTACGTGTTCCGAACAACATGAGTGACTCGGTCTTGCTCGTGTGAATATTGTCTGGCCCAGGGATCAAGTGACACACTTTTGTCAGTGGTGTGTAATGTAAACTGAAAAACTAAAATGAAGTTATGCTTAAAAATGGTTTGTATTGTCAAATTATTTGTCTAAGAGGTGCCTGATTGTACAGCTGGGCTATAATGTGTTTATAATGTGACATAGATAAAAACAACATTCTCGGTTTTATTCTTTAATCAATGATACATGCAGTGTGTATCCTTTGCATCAAAAATAACTAAAAAGTGTATCAAGTTTATGTGTAAGGAGAATATAAAACATAATTCATGATCATAAAGTATAACTTAAATAGAAAATCGATTTGTTATGATGACAATGATCATTCTTTTCTTAGTAGTTCTGGATTCAGATTTTTAATTTTTTTTAATTTCGTCATTTCAGTATAACGTTCTCTTGATTAATTCAATCAAAAGAGTTACACAGCTAAATTCAAAATTCCTAAAACAGAAAATTTATCCAAATTTCCATCATGACATTTAAACCGTGTTGCCAGAATCTACAGCATGCGTAACTTTTCCATGAAGTGAAATAATTAAAGAAAAATAGCAGACTACAAGGACTTTGAATTATGATGAATGAAAAACTATCTTCATTATGAGATGTGTTCTTGTGAGTTCTGCCAGGGAGCAGAGTCCCATATGGGTCTTGGCGAGGCCTCTTGACTCTGAATGCAAGCAATCATCACAATATCAGCCGCTGTTATCATTTCATCATGTTTGCATCGGGAGGGGGACATTGGTTACCCCAATCCCTCCAGACCCTCGGCCTCATGCTTCCTCGCCAAACACTTTCTTTGTCTTTCTTGCCGCACAATGAAAGTGGAACGAATGCACTCTTCTGTTTCATATTAACATTTTTTCTGTCATTTCTTGACTTCGGTCCCATCCCCTAACTCCGCGTGCGGCGTATGGCAGCGCGAGGGGAGGGGGACATGGAAACGGTGGGCGGTTTCAAGTCGCCCCGTTTGGCTACGTCACTGCCTCTGCGCGAATAGGCATTCACTTCTACCAAGGCTATTTCATATCTGAAGCACATTATAATTTAATTAGGCGCGCATACATAAGCGCACGGTACTTAGTAAATTTCTCACTTTCTAAACTTGATGATCATTTATCCAAGACGTACACAAATTAGATAGCCGACAGATAGAATTTAGCCGAGCATTCTTTTTGCCCGACAGCCGACTTCTAATTTAATCTTATGAAACAGGACTCGAGAGCCGCCTGACACACACGAGAAATCAACAATATTCTTCTACATAAAAATTTCATATTCCCTAATAATTATTGTCAGCGCTGGGCTTGTGTCCAGTTGGTGGTCAGCCTTTCTCCAAGATGGACTACCCGTACCTGAACCAACCAAGCTTCGACGCTGCTAACTGTGGCCTACCCGGAATGGACGCCTCTCTACAGAACTGCAACATACCGTGTTCCTATGGGGACTCGGGCCCCTTCGCTCAGATCCCTGGACAGGGGTACCGCTACAATGGGGTGCGGACCTTCCCCACCGTCACCAACCCGAGCCTTGGGGGGTCAGGAAGCTGTTCTATGGTCCCCCGGCCCCGTGAGCACCCTCAGCCGCCTGTCTTCCCTTCTGGTAAGTAAAACGCCTTGTTCAGTTTATATTGAGAAAGCGATTCCGGTGAAAATAAGATTTGGGCGAGGAAAATTGTTTTAGGTGGCCCTAACTGGGTTACCGTCGTCTACTTAGTGCAACTGATTGAGGCCAAATTGGATTACCAAATGTAGAGATACAGAGTTTGCATAATTTTCGCCGCGGTCGAAATTTTTCTATTTATTTACCGAACAAAATTAATATAAACAAGAAAATTGTCAGAAAATTAGATAAATATTCCGATTGTGAACAATTTGCAGCATTTAGCGTCGGTGGCGGATGACGGGTAACCAGCATATGTGACAAAACACCGGGCGCACTGGCTTTGTCGCAATAATCCAATTGCTAATTTTCCCGCTGTCCTTATCTCATATCCATTTTATCGTATTTTCCTCAATTTACAAGCCGGAATTTCATTACGCAGAGTTGATAGTAGTGGGTACGGACAGGCAGAAAGTCGACAATCAAATAAGACAATATAACCAAATAACGGACTAAAAGAGTGCTTTAAACTAAATGAAATTTGATTTGAGTATTATTGAATAACGGGTAAAGTTAAGTGCTTTATTTCGCCCGTGATTTACCTGTGCGTCGTCGGGCAGTAACGAGGGGGGCAGTCGAGGGGAGAAGACAAGCATGGGGGCATACAATAATTGGGGGACAATTTACCATGCATCTATCAACATCAGTGTTATTCCAATTTATTAACGTCACCAACGTTCAATATCAACGTCAAACTACTGCTAATTCTCTAAAAAGCTTTAAAGTTATGATTTTGAAAACATTACATTCTCCTGCAGCTTTTCTTTGAAAGTACAACACGTTCAGTCTTATATTTCATCGCATATTAACATACTACAGTCGTGAATTACAATTGCTTGTAATCTGTGTATTAGCAGTAATACAAAATTTCCGTTTAATTTACTGACTAAATGTTTTAATGTAACTTTAAATTTTAACATTCTTTCCTCCAAAGTGATTGATAATCTTCATTTATTCCAGATTTATGAATTATGTCACATTCAGTGAGGTATTATATCGCTCAGTACGACACCGATATATAACGGTATCATACAGTATCTGAACTGGTCTTCGGACCCTCGCACCTCGGAATGCCAGTTTTAGTTGTCTCGATCTTTTACAGAAATCAACAAACGAAATTTTAGCTTACATTACGAAAAAGTCACAGGGTATCCGATTACCATATATTGTACAACTTTCAAATAATGATTTACAGTTATTCTTTTTCTATATTATTGCTATTGTTTACTTTCGGCGAGAAATCTGTGTCAATCAGGGAGTGTGTAATATGATAGATATTGCATATATTCGGACGAATTCTTTCAATTCTTCTATTGATAAAATCAACAGTTCTTTTAAAGTCGTAACGACTTTTTCTGTTTCTGTTCGACCATCGGTTGAATTTGTAAAATGTTTATGATAATTATTATTATGTAATAAAAACACTTTGTTTACATCAAGTGTTTATCATTGACTCACTGACTACTATAAACATATAAGAACACGGAACATTGTTCAATTATGCGGTTAAATTGAATAATTGCATTCGTCAGTTATTGGGGTAAATTAAATTACAATCTAGGGTATTTTTACTCGTCAGTGGTGTAAGTTACAAGGAAACGATCGCGTTGTTGGGGAGAGAGACTAGGTAAATAAAATATAGGTCTTGAGAACGCGGGCTTGTTTGACCTTGCTTTAGCCGACGAGGCACATACGAGGGATTTAATTAGAACTTTCATTACTGTTTTTACAGTATCGAAAAAGAACATTACCTTACGGTCATACATAAGAATAGAGATATATTGTTGTATATATTTGACCTGTCATATGACACCATTTTCAGAAATATTCAGTTTCTTCTCGTCAAGTTTATGAAATCTGTTAAAAGGTGTGGTTCAAAATAACATTACAATTTCAAACCAATTAGATATCTAAAAATAAAATAGTAGCATCTACACTATCAAATGTTTTGTCTGAGGACTAAGACTCACTTGTTTAATTGCTGCATATATTTATACTTTTAAAACATTAATCACCACTATTGCTAATTGGAATATTTAACATCGTGATTTGAATACACAGGTAATCTCACAAGGACAAACCAGAAGGACATAACCAAACGTCTGTGAAATAAATTCGATCCGCTTTCATATCAATCACAATCGCATATAATACCAAACACAATCCAGAGTACATACTCGGTTTGGAGGATATCGACCTGAATACTTGTAAAATATTATGTATAATAAATTTGTACGGCAAATATATATTCATAAAAGTACAGGACAAATATCTTATTGTCATGTATTTGTCTCTGGTTCATTGAAATATATTTTCACAAATATGTCAATAACAACCAAAGTTCCGTTCCTTGAACTATTGAATATATGTATGTTATTGCTCTATAATGAAGCGATTGTGTCCTACGATGTGATAGTACGAAAATGTGTCATTTCGGCCGCGTATTAACATGACAAAAGTACAGTGAAGACGCTCTCTTCATTAAACTCGTATTACTGAAGTTGTCTTATGTCCAAACTAAAACACAATCTGAACAAAACTCCTTTCCCCACCAGGAAATGTGAGCAAATTTGGATTTTTCTAAATTGAAAAAGTGGAGAAATTATATTTTGCAAAAATTCACTTACTAAAACAATAAACATGAACCAGTGCCTAGTTTTCGTAATGGTCTCAAAAATTCAGAAATATTACAAATCATTTAAAGACTTGTTGTCGAATGGCATAAATGTAATGAATACCCTCAAAATGAGGATATTAACAAACACGCAGGCATTACACTTTCATTGCGTAAAAATGCTACATTAGGCTTTTGAATAATTATTGAATCCTTATGTCAAAATTTAAAGGTGTTTGAATCTTATGGCAAAACTATCTGTTACTGCATCTGAGTGCAAATTCTATGAACGTTTTAGATCAAAACATGTTATTGCTTACATTAACTAACGAATAAACAATTATTTCGAATTTGTAAAGAAATTTAATCAATTGAATCTCATCTAATATCAATTCAAATAGTGAAAAAGACAACTGGGTAGTTTAATTTTCAGTAGGCAGCACTCTCCGTTAGATGAAAACATACGACCATCTGTGTGAGGGAGTTCATCCTCATCCCTGTCTCCATCTGTATGCGTGTAGCACTATTTAATCCACCAGACACATGGGAGACAAGTTCTCTAAACACTGTTATGGTTTACTGATATCATAATAACTGTAATTATTAAACAGAATAGAAAATTAATCAAGGACTTAGCTACAAGTCCGTGTCGCTCAACCTCGCTTGGCTGACCGCCGCTTGAGGGGCCATCTGTCGACCACAACGTGCACGTGCATGCCGTGAAGTGGGCGAGGGAACGTAAAACAGGGTCCGGTAATGGTGATGTGTCATTTCTGGCCGCAATAAACTCCCTTACATAGAAATTAACGGGGGTTTTAAGTGTCTTGAATGAATAGAGCATTGCGATTTTTTTCTACAAACTTTCTTAGTTTGGTAGCAAGAATCTAAATGTTGCGATGATATATTATGGTATGCTTTTGAATTGTTAAATAATATTTAGCCTTACATACTGTTGGACCCACATAATACGTATATATTTGCAATATATTTATGTATTATTTTTTTAATTATTCCTCAAGTATCATAATAAAATAAGCATTTCAAAATGTTGATAATAGTAATACGTAGATATTGGCAATATATTTCTTTATTAATTTTTGACTAAATATTGCTGTTAATTACAATGTCAATAATCACACTTGCACCTTAAAATAATATTCAGATTTGTGGTGGATATTTCTGTTTATATTTCACATGAAAGTAGTATATTTTAAGGTTATACTTATAACTGGTGACTGCTTGTATCCTCGATGACTGGAAATTATTTGAGACTGAAACATCATAACGTAGTATTACACATATTGCATTTCCATGTTAAATCTTGTAACATTATAACATCGGGGTCATATTTCATCAATACAGCTTTTCCTAGGAAATACTTTGGAGAAACAGTTGGTACCAAGGGACGGACGCACTTGGTTTCGACAAATGAGAGGATACACATATATGGGAGCAGTCGATTTCAGCAAATATACATCTGTGTGCTTTAATTCGTGAGACAATATTCCAATGATTAGATGACCAGCTGTATCTACAAGAATCTCTATAGCAATGGCGACTTTTTTTTCTTTTTCACTGAGAGAGAAAGAGAGAGAGAGAGAGAGAAAGAAAGAGAGCATACCATCACTCTTTGATAGACATAAACACTTGCTCATAGTACATGTATAGTCACAATCCTACAATCGACTCAGCTTTAAGAGATTTCTTATGAAAATGGAACATGGTTTTGTCGCTCTAATTTTTATCATTATTTGTTGTTTAAATTGCCCACTTATACTTCTACACCATCTTCGTAATCTTACAAAAATCTCTGCTAAAAACGTTCTTCATGTACAAATGGAATACATTTCTCAAAGACATTCAGTATTACAATATTTTCAATATCTGTCCTTCAATATATTTTATTTGTTCACTCACACGTTAGATATATGTGTGCACGGCTCTATATCATTATGGAAGTTTTCGCAATGTGATGTTAATATTAAACCATTGCTTCGACGACAAATTTCATCCTATTTCTGTATTATGTTGGAATTAAAAATGAACATGGTTGATCATTACGTTTTTTACATATATGTACCCATTTTTCCTCCGTAAATCCCATTTTATTCTTTTGAATTTCTCATTAATGATTGCCTGATATTAAAAACATATTGTATTATATTTCATTGAAATGATGGTTTCTGAATGAACTATAGATGGTTTATTGAATAACGTATACGGTTTATACGGAAGAGACTAAACATCTGTTGTGGATGATGTCAAGGATTATTAAAATTTCAGATACTGTTTGTTTAGTCAATGAATTTGGTTAAAATAATTGATTAAGTTAGTTTCGATACATGGAAAAAGCAATGATGATTTGTACAGATTTTCAATTTTGATGACGAGTCGGGGACAACACTGGAACAGTACGACCTTAAACTGACACAACACCATGAATCGTAATTAAACATAGCCAATGCCCAATTGTTACAGTATACATTATATTTGCATTCTAACTGATCTCTTGATATATATTTTGTTACTACATTCAATTATTCAATTGTTTACATTTACAACTGATTTTTTTTCCTAAGTGACAATTCTCTTTTGAAATTAAGGACACTCACACTATGCGCGATTTTTTTTACTTCTTGAAAAACATATTTTCAAAATTATTAGTACTTGAAAATTATTTTGTATGTAATATTTTCTTTTTGTTTTGTCCTTCAGATATTGGATACTCTTTTGGTATGTAAACAATCATTGTTGTTGGTAATAACCATATATCCCTAAGTGTACATTCATACATTTTGTGAACTATCTCTTTATCGATAAGCAAATTTGAATTGAGTTGGGGTCGTTTCTCAAGACGTATGTACTGAGACAGGTATTTCAAGTGACACGTCATGAACTGCCCGCTACTTTGAACACGGTCACAAGCTGTGAGATGTAAAGTGGTTTCTTAAATTTATTAACAATACTTAGTTTATTGAAAATACACTAAATTACGGCTGTCTTCGCCAATTGCAATGAACATATTTTGATTGCGTTATATAATCGGATTCATTTAAGTCATTGTTTTTTCATTTTATTGAGATAAACGTGCCAAAATACATCGTATAGAGTCATGTACCAGACAATGTCATGTTGTTTATTATCAAAATATGTTTTAGTGTCATAGACATACGTGTTGGAGTAAAAAATATATTTTACAAATATTGTATTCAGGTTAAGATTTATATCAGTCTTGTTATAAACTACAGATATAATTTATTGATATTATATATCGCTCTAAAATTGATTTCCGCGGGGTTAATGATTATATGGAAAAATGCCTGTAGTATTTTTGTGTACGAATATATCGATTCGGTAAATATTTTTGTTGTGTGGTGGATAGGACGTCTGAAGGCCATGATGATTCGCGAGGACAAACTAAAGACAAGCATCTCGAGTATCTAAACCTGAATAGCAGGTTAGCCCAATACAGTTATTTTAAATGAAGCTATGTTTTCCATAAACATAAAGATTGTCGAAAACATTATTGAATAAATCTATATAATGTCAAGTTGTATTTATTATACTGTATTGGATAAAGCAGACTGCCCTACTTCGTTGATCAAGGTTGAAGTCTCCGCGTATAAATCAGATCACTGACTCGGCTTGGTATCGAGCTGTTGCGATGCGCAGACACATTTAAGTGTTTATTATTGATAATTTTATTTACCGCGTTGTTCCTAGGTTGAAATTGTCTGATTTAAATACACAGAATATAAATCTTCAGTGTGAATTACACGGAAACAGGAACTAGGTCGTAGCCGTTGACTAATTTAACAGAATTTAGCACATAACGTTTTGAAGGCATATTTTTGTATGAGTGTTGACAATAATCTAATTATTTCCGTCTGCTATTGGTCTAAATTACATTGTTTATTCTAACTCGGTAAGAAAAAAGGGAAAATAATCAATTTAATAATATCGTAAATATAAATAATAAGGAATATGTCAGCAGGCAGTATAACTTAAGCCGGACAATCGGCATTTGGATTTTGAAGTGTTTCTATAAATATTGACACTAAATATTTTTTCCAGAAATATCAACAAAGTTAAATATTTAATTAAAAATAAAATTATTTTTTAATATATTTTTCACTGACGTTTGCTCCTATACCGTTTACCGCTCGGATTCATGACAATGAAAATATTCTTACTAGTAAACATTAATCAAGGTTTCGAAAATATTGCTATACGTTTCAGATATTTTTAGTGTTAATAACTTAAAAAACGGAACATAACTTGTATTTGCGCGTTTCATTTTCTTAGATATGTATCTATTATAACGAAGTGTTTTTAACAGTTGCAAAGTTACATAAATTAACAAAATTATAGTCGATATTCGCATTTCTTTGAATAGTTCGTTTTAATAAAGCATTCATTTTCTGCATTACCTTTTACTGACAAATTTTACAATTTTTCAACAGTTAAACCTCCTTAAATAATTTGGCCGTAACATAAATTTTGTATGATACTTTGGTTACCTTGTGAATATATTAAAATGATTACTGGACATAAAAATATGAAAATAATGTAACAACAGCTTAAATGAACATAAAACAAAAATGTACTGACGACATATGCAAATAGTATATTTTATTCACATCACTTCTCTATACTTTCGGTTAAGTCAGTTCGAGCATCTTCGTCCTTGATTGAATTAGACAACAGAATGCCCTCTAACTACGGTATACGTTGCGTATACTTCGCGGGGTCCAAATTGAGTAAATTTATTTTCATGTCAAGAAGTACATTTGTGATTAATGTCCTGTCGTGGGTATGAATACAGAGATGCGATCCTTATATGTCAAACAGTGGAGGAATATTGCAGGAATTACTGTACAACGGAGAGCCTTGTGAGATGATACCACACATATATACATGTCACAATGCGCTGCTCTGCTCGCCAAACACCACTTACACTATAAAGCCGGGAATTAGTTTCTTAGCAAAACACGGCTTTTGTTCTGCTTAAACGCGGTATATTACGTTTTAGGTAACTGTGGCTGAAACGGAACCGCTTTTTTCATGAATTATTGTAAACTTGCGATCAAATTAACATAATAATTTCTTTTGAGCTTTGTAGCATTTGATGCAAATTTGTCATTTTTCGTTTCTTAGTGTTAGATTTGAAACGAAACGAAATTTGGGCATGACTATTGATCGGCGAGTATGAATTATTTTAACGAGGTAACAGCGGCCATGAACTTTGTTAAAGTCTGGGAAACATCAATATATTTTTTAATAATCTTATTTTTTTCTTTTGGCAGAAGTAATAATGACAATTTGACTTTTATCAGTGCACTGAAACTATACTCGAAATGTAACACTCTCTACGGATGCGGGGATGGGAAGATGCTGAAGTCCTGTGATGATGTATGCGTAGAGTATTATTATGATTATTTATAAATTCGAACACTGAGACGTCGTATGTCGTATACACAGAGGTCTCCATGGTGGTGTATATTTCCCCAAATATTAGACCAATCGTTCAAATATGTAAGGACACGGCACTTTGCTTGTGTGCTCATACCTCGCATCTATAAAACACATGTATATGTTTTTTTAAATAAACAAGTATATGTTCCAAAGAACTAATGAAACCGTACTTCTGTATTAATCACGCATTCAATATAACAGTTTAATACATACCATATGCAAATATAGTATCAAATTTACGTATTATACATCAGCTGTTCCCCAACGAGATTTATGTCGATTTCACTGTGTGATGATTGTACTTTGATTTACCTTGTCGAATTGATAATTTCGTGGTATTTATCATAACTATTATCAATAAGCAGGTTGATATCAGACGTTTGTCCCACCATGGTACTAATTTTGTAACATTTTCTAGAAGGCGATTTGATGTGTATATTTATTCATATAAAGCATATTATATCATCATAAAGTCAATTATATATTACAAGAAGGCATTACTTTTTTCCACGTGTTGTATTTCTATCTTTTTGTCACAAAGGTTACGGTGTGTGCGTGCGTGTGTGCGTGCGTGCGTGTACTATACTATATTGCACTGTACTGTACTGTACTGTACTTATGCTATACTGTACTGTAATGCTGTTTACTGTTATTCCGTCTCCTCATTGAGAGCATATCTCTGCTCAGTTTGCCTCGTCCTTAACGTTGTTGTTTTTAAACTCTTGTGTAATATCTCTTCTATGTAGACAATACTGAAAGTATAATGTATTAAAAAATGCACGTTTTCACCAGAATAACCAAGAACTAAAGTTTTGTTACAATACCAACCAAAGTTTATAGTTAAAAGTAATGCTTGTTTACACTACATTATGTGTAACTTAACTGCATGTGCTCATCATTAAACACATATTCTTCATCATTACAATATTCATCGAAGCAGCCCCGAATAGACTATAGTCGTTCTTTCATTAACGTTTCTCAACCCAAGAAATGTGTGTTCTGGGGCAGTATTTATATAAGCATAAAATGCTTGTTTACCAACCCTGGTTTCAGAAAATATACATGTTTAAACCAGAAATGTGTATTTCTTGCCTAACCTTAGGTATTTTTGATAATAACCTTTGTATACAAGTTTTCATTTAAGCAATAAACAAGCATTGACTATATCTATTTAATCAAACATACAACGAATTACTACCAACAGTTCCAAATATACCGTTATTCGTTTAAATATGTATTTCTTTATCAGCATTAAGAATCTTTCATATCAATGATTGTATACATTTCCTCGTTATGTGTTACTGCATTATGTCGTCAAAATTACACACTTGTGAATTTTCTTCCCTAAACCCTAACAATCCTCTCAATAAATATATAGATATTGTCCGCAACAATGTGTATATTATTTATTAATAGTTGTATGTACGTCTTCGTTGTGTGTGAGACCGATATACCTTACCGCCATTATACGCATCCTGACTATTTCAGCTACAAGTATATGTTGATTGAGAAACATATTGTCCTTAAGGTAGACTGGTGAAACTAGAAACACCATAAGGCATGAGAAACAACGAAACACCTAGGTCACCGTTAGAGATCCTGTGAATCTAGGACCTTGTCCGGAGTCGGTATACACGGAGAAAACAGAAATAATTACTAGCTAATGAAATATTCAATGTTTGGCCTCAGAGAGCGGTGTGCGACCTTTAGCTTCTTCATGAGAAGCGGACTGCCAAAAACTCGCGACGCCGACGTTGTCAGATCGCGGCCGATGCGGCGCTAAGTCGACACTACGGTGGCTTTTTGCATCAACTCTCACCTTGCTTCTGTCAGGCATCCTTCACGCAGGCAGGTCTGGCTCCAGGGTGGCGGGGAGGGGAATGGGGGGTAGGGGGAGGAGGTCACTGACAATGGGGGTGGGGAGAAGTGGGTGGGAAGCTAAGACAATCAGTTTGAACATGTTCAAAGAAGTTGGAAAGATATCGCTGTAAAAATTAAAATAATATCAACATGTAGGCAAACTATGAGTGAGGGGTACGGGGTAGGGGTTTGGGGGGGTTGAGGAGAACAGGTGGTAATTCTTGGATTTCTGGTTCAACGTTGTTTCGAAAAGGAATGAAGAATTGACATTATACGAAAAATATTTGATATCACCGATTAAGGGGATGGGGGAGGGGGCGTGGATGGAGGTTAACACGGTAGGATAGAAGGAGGGTGGGAGGAAAGGGGAGATATAGCTACCACTATCTCAATGTTATGTAAAGAGCAGGAATGAGAGCTGGGGTCGTAAAATTGCTAAGGCAATTCAACATGTACATTCTACAATTGAGGGTGTGGAGTTAAGGAAGGTGGAAGGGAAGGGGGTTGGTTTGGTGAAAGATAGAGAGCGGTAAAAGTTAAATTCAACAAACATCAGCACTGTCTTTAAACAAGGAATAAGCAGCAACACTGTAAACATACTCAGAGCATTCGCATTATGTACATAGTGCTTCGTTTGTTTGTTGAAGCTTTAGTTTCACGTTTATTATCTTTGAAAAAATGGGTAGCAATAACGCATTTTGAAAACAGAAAAATCTGTTTCCCAAAAAGAATCACCGATAACAAATAGATACTGTTGCCTGGTCGCTGATAGTCTAACGTTTATATGTCCAGGAAATACATATATGAATCTTAAGGCATCTGTTCCCGTTAGAGTAAAATTACAAGCTATGAAATCTTGGTGATGTGATTATTCCGTCTCGCTACGACTGGAGAAAATCAATGTACGTACAGCACTTCGGCCCATGCCTGCCTTGAGGAATGTATATATAGATGCGCAATGGCTGGCCGGTTCTCGGGGGATTGTTTTGTAATGGCTTTATACAAATGTATATTCATTAAGACAAACGGCCATCGATACAGTGTGTTCAGGTTTAACATAATATGACGCAACTGCATTTCGGTAGCCAAGTGATGGATTATTCGATACTTTGAAAAATATTGTCATCAACTGATCCATTGTTTTGATGATTTTAAAAGGAAATGTTTACATTACACATGACAGTATATGGTAGAAGATTTATCAGTGCAAACCAACTATGGTTGTTTTTATGTATAGTATCCGGCGTACCAGGCAGAGTGTTGTCGAAAAGATCCGTAATACGATCTGAAACAAATGTGTACACTGCCGATCAAAAACAAATATACATGGTGTGTAGGTCTTGATGACAGTAAGAAGTACACAAACAAGAAAAGGTGATGTATTGGATACAAGATCATAGTTGTGTTTGGACGTTAATTTCGCAGTGTCCCGGCGACCGTTTTCACCCTAGTTCTTTCATGATAACGTTTGTAATATTTGGTCAAATCCATTGTTTCAAATGTATACTTACTTTTGTCCAGCAGTGTACATTGTACATGAGTTTCATATATTTGAAATAGTTTGTAATGGTTGTATGTTGTCTACCTTAAGGGATGATATTGGAATTTTTTAACATGGCAGTCATCTGTTTTGATTTGTGAATGTGATGTTCGCCCATTATGTATTTCAATCCGAAGGAAACATGATACTGTACAATTAACACCAAGGCACAGCATCTCGCACGTTATTGTCTAATGTAAAATTCAATTGAAAAACATATAATATGTTCTTCATGAAAACCCCAACTGCCAGATGAATTACAATACAATCACAAGTACACAAAAAATATAGCTGTGTGTGTGTGTGTATACGGTATATGATATTGCTTAACAAATAAAGTAAACAATAAAGAATTCAGGTACAACAAAACAAATACAATAAAAAGTCTAAGTACGTGTACCTAAAGAAACGGTAGAATAAATTGCTCGCGTACAACACTGCAATCTCCATGTACACTGTATACCAAACAAACCTAGTGTACAACAATACAACAAGGTGTTCGTGTACAATCTAACACAACAGTGTCATTACGCAGTGCACACCAAACATACCATACCATGTTATTGTACAACAAATACAATTCAGTATATAGTAAATATACAACGATTACACAGAAACTTTGTAATTTCCGTGTTGATATACGAAACACACACAGTGTTCAAAGTCGGATCCATCAAACTTCAGTTTCAGATAAATGTTCAACTCTCTTACAGAATAGTAATATTGGTACTAGTTCTTGTTTAGTTTAAAAACAAACAGTGTTATATATTGAGACAAATCTACAGCAGACCTGATCAAAGACATGATTACAATTGTAGATTGTGAAGCGAAAAAGAAAATATGCTCCCACGTGTGGATGTAGCTAAAATAAAACAAATATGGAAGAGTTCGTGAGATACGATGAGATACGAGTATCAAAGTTGGGTTTTGGACCTCAAGTATACAGTGTTCTTGCGGCTGTTTTCAGTCTAGTAACGTATAGATACCGCTTGTAATGTTTTTAGGTGTATGCTCACTGCAGCAGGGTAGGATGGGGGTCTTCTCAAACATTACGAATTGTTAATAATATTTACCAAAGCAAATATCAATAAAATACAAATAACAAATATATAATCACTGCTGTTATTTAAAAGAAAACCAGTGTGTATTTATTTATAACGGAATATACGACATGCCAGCATTACATGTAAATAACAGCCTGGATGGTGCGGTAATTGTTCCATCATTAATGAAGCAAATGCTACCTAACATGGTGTTTTTGGTGATGACGATTATCATGATGAAAGTAATAACATTCTTTACTATTGTACATGGAAAAGAATCTTGAAAATTAGCCATTGGAATGATCATTACACAAATATGGAATACGTACTTTGTTCAGTTAGATTTTGTGGATACGTCCATTAAAACAAATGCTTCCTAATACGGTTTTTTGTCTCGGCATTTTTCTTGTGTTGCTAATCGTATGTAATTACATAAATAAAAAATAACAATACAGTTTCAAGTACACAAAAACTATAGTAATTTTGTATTATTATTATTATGATCAGTTCAGGAATGGGGCGGATATATTTTGAATGTGATTGTTTGCCCATTTATTCCAGATATGTCCTTGAATATTTGTTCCATGTGTATTCACTGTTTATTTTCTTTGTAAGGTTAACGTACAGTATTGATTACAAGACGCAGTATTTTTAAACCTTTGTATTTCAAACATATCGTTGATAGAATTCATCATTCCCATTCTTTGTGATCACACGGAAAGACAAGCAAGCTACGGGGCAAAACAAAGTATATGATTGAAAATTGGATTTGACCAAAACATTATAACAGTTACCAGGTTAAATCACTAGCCCAAACACTGCAAATTTATCATATGAATAAAAAGCTGAACAATGATGCCACTATCTAATACATCACAGTCGAATAACTGTTTCATTTGTTTATTTTTTAGCCTTATCAAACATTGGTGGATGCAGTTTATATCCTTTCTTTATATATGGAACTTAATAGCTGATAAAACATTAGGTATACCTCATTCAAAACACTGAATACACCAAATATGAAAATGCCCATTGTATAGACATACTAACAATGTATAGACACTATATAAATCATTGCACAGAGCAAATAAATAAACATTGTGTATGCCTTACACGAAACGATGCATGGGTACCACATAAACCTTTACACATTGAAAAACTGTATATACCTAACATGAAACAATGTATGGATATCACATAACACATTACACATTGGAACATTGTATATACCTTACACGAAACAATGTATGGATACCACATAAACCGTTACACATTGAAACATTGTATATACCTAACATGAAACGATGTATGGATACCATGTAAACCTTTACACATTGAAACATTGTACATGCCTAACATGAAACGATGTATGGACACCATATAAACGATTACACATTGAAACATTGTATATACCTTACACGAAACGGTGTATGGATACCACATAAAACATTACACATTGAAACATTGTATAAACCTTACACGAAACGATGTATGGATACCACATAAACCATTATACATTGAAACATTGTATATACCTTACACGAAACGATGTATGGATACCACATAAAACATTACAAATTGAAGCATTGTATATACCTTACACGAAATGATGCATGGATACCACATAAACCATTATACATTGAAACACTGTATATACCTTACACGAAACGATGTATGGATACCACATAAACCATTATACATTGAAATACTGTATATACCTTACACGAAACTATGTATGGATACCACATAAACCATTATACATTGAAACATTGTATATACCTTACACGAAACGGTGTATGGATACCACATAAACCATTACACATTGAAACATTGTATATTCCTAATATGAAACGATGTATTGATACCACATAAACCATTATACATTGAAACATTGAATATACCTTACACGAAACGATGTATGGATACCACATAAAACATTACGAATTGAAGCATTGTATATACCTTACACGAAATGATGTATGGATACCACATAAACCATTATACATTGAAACACT
>VKKT01000032.1:252198-263279 GCA_008038995.1 Haliotis laevigata
TGTGTGTGTGTGTGTGTGTGTGTGTGTGTGTGTGTGTGTGTGTGTGTGTGTGTGTGTGAAATTTGGTTTAAATATCTAAGCTTCTTGTAAAACTATGATGTGGGGTCAAATTTGGTTTAAATATCTAAGCTTTTTGTCAGCATGGATCCTATAGGTTTCAGTGTGTCATGACATCTTGTGGATCCAATACCTGATATTGACAGGTGTTGTGTACTTGCCAATGACTCGTTCCATGATTTTCAAAATGGTTGATTGGTGCCATGAAAACCATTTTGATGGTTACTCGTGTATCAAGAGCATAAGGTTAGATTAAAGTTACTGTTTGCCTAAAGAGGTTTTACCATATTATTATTTATCCAGTTTTAAATGGATACAATTTCAAATTATGAATCTACGTTTAAGTTAGTACAGTTGTGAATTGTTGTCATCCTTAGGAAAGTGTGAGTATTATATAGTTTGAAATGTTCATAAGTTCGAGATGAAAATATTTTTAGAAAACTTCGGTTGCCATTATAAGGCATACACGTTTATCAATACATTCTCGACTCCACATCCACAATTCTTAAACCAATACCACTCTTCTCCGATACAATCAAAGTTAGATTTCCCAATGCCCGGAACTTCAATGAGAAACATGCGCCTCTGCAGGGCTTCGTAAGCCATTGAAGTGACTGTGGCGGACTGGTTGGATGTATTTTTCTTCTTCACCGAAGCTCACATTCTGGCAACTTTGCCTCTGGGAGCGGTGTCCTGGAAAGTCGGCGCCTTGTACCGAATACCGTACACATTGGATTTTTTTCTGATTATTTTCAAACTGTGATTTTTATGCATTAAAGATCGGCCCAATGATGTGAATAGAAATTCCTTTCAGAGCAAATGATTGATTCGCCAAGTCGATACATCGCTTGCAACACGCTAACACATACAGCATGAAAGTGCACACATTATAATCTCCTAATATCTAATTTGGCTAATCTGTAAGAAAGTTGGGATGACATCGCCAAATCTTTAAATAAGGGTTTTTCTTACATCCTTAATTGAATTGGAGTTTCTATGACATGAAGACGTGATGTTTACATGAATCACTTTTGAAGGGCGGGGTGCAGGCGTTCAAAACACATGAGGATTACTTAGATGTTGATATCTTACTACAGCAAACAACATTAGCCACATTGGACAACATCCTGAACATAATAGAACCTCGTTAATCCGGACCCCTTTTTATCCGAAAACCTCACAGTCCGGACAAGTACTGTTATTCCAGCACCATCATTTCTGCATTAATCAAAGTGACATAACTTCATTTATATGCCAATAATTCTTTACTCCGGACATTTCCTAATCTGAACATATTTAATGTAGACTAATTATTTGAAATCGATACCAGCAGCGGGGTTTAACTTCATTTATATGCCAATAATTCTTGAATCAGGACATTTCTTAATCCGAACATATTTAATGTGGACTATATATTTGAAATCGTTGCAAGTAGCGGTGCTGCACTAAAGTGCTTTGAGTGTTTCGTTTTGGGAATATGGGCCAGGTTGCTCCATAATGGTATCAGGGTAAAGAATGTTATCATTGAAGATCTATTGTTGAACTATTTGCATGCTTCGATTCCTCATAATGTTTACATTTCAACTTAAAACGTCATGAACGTTTTGAGGTCACAAAATTCTTACCTCAATCCTGCCTTGCTGTTTTATTGTGATTTATACTACGAAACATTCTTCCCATAAATAACACAACATACTGTCGCACGTTTACACAAAATTGGTGTTCCAGTTTATAAAATAATAAAGAATCTATTTGCATTTAATACAAAATACTTGACATTACAAACGACAGGTTCTATTGTAATCGATGAATATTCATAACCACACAAAAAACTAAATAGTTGACAGCTTATCCGGCCCAGTCCCTATACTATCCTTAAAAAACAGCTTTATTTTTTAGAAGCTCCTAAATGTCCAAGGGGTTCCGTAAGAGATGAAATACATGCACGCTGTAGGGAATCCGAGAAGAGACAGTGTCGCGTTGTAGCATTATCGGCGTTCGGTAAAAACAAAAAAATATTATTTAAAGCGCCACAATTATGATCAAATTGTTGCGTTGTCGCTTTGTGCGATGTAGCGTTTTGGTCGATTTTGTCCGTTTGCGCTTGGTTTTGGGGGGCGTGAAGGTGACTCTATGCCTTCTATGGATCCATATGTCGTACTTCCTGTTTATGATAAATAACAGTACCTTAGGTGTCTTCTTGTCTTCCCTGGTTATGCAGCACGCGTTGTTTTATGTATGTTTTATGTGTGTTATATGGTTTATATCCTATGGTTCACTTATTGTTCAATGGTAGTTGAGGAATATTTGGGTCATCTTGTCAAACACTACGTTATCTTAACTCGGGGCCTGACAAAATTGACATTTTCAAATATCAACTATGTCAATTTTATTCGATCACAAGATGAGATAAACATGATATTTGACAAGAATAACCCAATTTTCTTTTTATATTGTGTTTTGTTGCTAATGATAGAAATTTACATCAGGAAAACTGAAAATAAATCAGACTTGATTAATAAAGTCTGCATATTCTTTGTGATTCTATAGTTCAGAGAAATATAATTTTTGTCGCTTAATACATTTTTAATATATGTTGTCTGGTTAAGACGGTTAAGTTTTTAACGAAATTTAATATTATGTCAATTATGCTCATTCTCGGAAGGAGCAACCATCTTTAGGAAGGAAATTTACATGGGTTATGATTTAATGTATTGGAGATATAGGTCAAGGACCCTTTTGGGTTGCGGGATATTTTTCGGGAAAAATAAAATCGAAAATGGAAACTATGAGGTACGTGTAAATGGATGACATTTCGACATCTTCTGTTTGGTTTGTTTTTATCATGCACTTATGGCCTGCTTTTTTTTACATATGTGAGTGAGTGAGTGAGTCTTTTTACACAAGCGAGTTTTGGATGCACTTATTAACCGAAAATGCCCCTCCCGTAATGTTTATCAAATGTTTGGATGAACTTCCCCATGTCCTGTACGGTTTTTTCATGACTCCCTGGTGAGATAAAATGCAAAGGACTTACAAGTTTTCATAAAATCTCCATTTTCCACATGATCATCCCGGAATGCTCCTTATCCGGCTTAAGTTTGAGTTGAAACACATTTTCGTCATGATGAGTAAAGGGATTAGATACAACCATAGGTAATTTTCAACCAGATATTTACACAACTGATCAACAACTGATACTACATGTGAACAGAACAATAGGAAAGGTAAATAAATAATGAGGGTATTACAGTTCACAGCAGTCTCTAACTTTACATATGCAAATCTACACATAAATTTTTTTTGGTATATTAACATGTGGTGGCTGCTGCTGTATTTGTGGTAGCGATAGCGGTAGCCGCTGTAATTGTGATAGTGATAGCGGTATTCGCTGTATTTGTGGTAGCGATAGCGGTAGCCGCTGTAATTGTGATAGTGATAGCGGTAATCGCTGTATTTGTGGTAGCGATAGCGGTAGCCGCTGTAATTGTGGTAGTGATAGCGGTATTCGCTGTATTTGTGGTAGCGATAGCGGTAGCCGCTGTAATTGTGATAGTGATAGCGGTAATCGCTGTATTTGTGGTAGCGATAGCGGTAGCCGCTGTAACTGTGGTAGTGATAGCGGTAGCCGCTAAATCATTAAATTGAGATGTTCGACCTCACTACTTATATTTTAAGTAACGTGTCTCTTTCTACAGTAACAGCAAAATTGATATACGGTTCCATTGATTCAATTAATTGATATACGTTTCCACTGATTCAACCAAGTGATATACGTTTCCACTGATTCAACCAAATGATATACGTTCCACTGATTCAACCAACTGATATACGTTTCCACTGATTCAACCAACTGATATACGTTTCCACTGATTCAACCAATTGATATATGTGTCCACTGATTCAACCAACTGATACACGTTTCCACTGATTCAACCAATTGATATACGTTTCCACTGATTCAACCAAGTGATATACGTTTCTACTGATTCAACCAATATTGATATACGTTTCCACGGTAGCCTAGTGATTAAAGCGTTCGCTCGTCACGCTGAAGACCCGAGTTCGATTCCCCACATGGGTACACTGTTCAAGCCTATTTCACCGCTGTGATATTGCTGGAACATTGCTAGACTAAACTCACTCACTATTAAATCAGAATTTAACTGACCAACCTTATGTTTAAAAGAGTGAGTGAGTTTTTAGGACACTTTTAAGAATATTCCAGCAATATCACGACGGTTAACACCAACAATGGGTTCACACAGTGTACCCCTGTGGTCAAGAGGAGTGGGATGGACCTGGGAATGATTTTGATGGTGTTTTAAAATCAATTGAATTACAAGTTCTTACTCTTAACGGTACATAGGACATCAGATATCAGATGGGGGAAACAAGAGAGGCATTTAGTCCCATTCGGAAATATTTCGGAATTCTTAGGTGTATCTCCTTTTGGAAGAATACTGTAAATATATTTTCAGTCCCACTCACTCACCTACCGTCATAATGAATTACAGGTCCCTCACAAGACCAAGTTTAAAGGATTTGACCTTAACAACGTCTAATTGTCGTTCCTGTCAACACAACTGATCACTTACTTAACGATTTCTATACTTTCTGCTCATACCTGTAAATCTGGAGATCCCGGACACTCCCCTTGGATAGTCCCACACCTATCCCTACTCTCCTACCCTCTCTCTCTCTCCTACTTCTATCCTCCCCTCTCCTATCCGATCTCTCTTACCGCTCTCTCTCTCTCTCTCCTACTTCTGTCGTCTCCTCCCGTCCCGTCCTCTCTCTCCCACCTCTCTCTCTCTCCACCTCCCTCTCTCTCTCCCACTTCTATCCTGCCCTCCCTCCTATCCGATCTCTCTTACCGCTCGCTCTCTCTCTCTCATTCTCTTTCTCTCTCCCACCTCCCTCTCTCTCTCTCTCTCTCTCTCTCTTTCTCTCTCTCTCTCCCTCCTCTATTCCTTATTCTTTTTTACAGAGAGACTGTGATATAGACTATAACTTGTGATAACAAATATATTCAGTAATGACTTCCAAACATAACTATTATTAGGACGGACACGTTTACAATGCCTATATATTCACATGAATTCCCGCGGTCGTAAACATATCAGTGTGTGAGTGTTATCAAAGTCCCAAAGGGAAAGGGGAATATTTCCTTTAGTATCCCTTCACTAAATATCGCAATTTCTTTTAGAACCAGCATTTTGTATGATATATTACTGTTAATATCGATTGTGTCAGAAATATCGTTATAATTTCTTTTCAAATATCATTCAACACTCTTGTATATTATATGTATAAGATTGTAATATATCATTCTTATCCTGCTTCTACATATCGCCACATATACACACGTATTTCCCGAATACCTTCTTCATAGGAGATACGTATTGTTCAACAAAGTTCGTCAATGGAAGGATCGATATTGCGCCAATGAGGATGGTTGCGTCGCTTTAAGTTCTATAGTTCCAGCTAATGATGGCGGGCGACTAAGAATTGGCTTCAAGAACTACCCATAAGGAGAATCAAATGACCTAACATTTTTGTCGAGGGACTCCAAATGGCACTTTCTATTGTGACCTTTCCGTAAAAAAACATATGTCATAAAATCATATTGAATATTTGTAAATATAGAACGTAAACATTATATTGAAATTTTGCAAACATAAAACATCAACACCAGCCAACTACCAGTCTAGATTACGATACGCACTGCATCGGGCATGCAAAGCTTGATAAAGGCGAAAAGGATAAAGCATAACAAGTATACAAGGAATGTGATACCCCATTCAAACGAAGACGGACACGGACAAGGTATTTTATACTGGATCAAATATTGATATTCAAAATTCTTCAGAACACCATTTAAAATAATATTCATTTTCTAAATATACAGACAAACTCAGATCTGCCGCCAGAGTCTATTGGAAATGAGAAATAGACTTTGAAGCATAACTGCTTTAAAGATAACGTGTAATATTTTTACAAAACTTTCCTTAAATGTTGTAAAAACAACAAGTTGCAATGTTTCTAAATACTTAGTCACCACGAGTACTGAAGTCAAGTGTAAAATTCTGTCAGTGTGTTAGTTAGTTCCGGTAAGTGAACCCTCAGGGCTGAGGTATTAAAGGGGTCACGCGGGCATACATTGGACTTACTTGAGCACGACTCTGATAGAGACTTCGACAGCCCCGCTTTCCCTTGAGTTGTTGTTATAACACGCGTGAGGACGATGTCAAGTTAAATGGTGAGATATAGCATCATCGACTGATGCGTATTAGATTATAAGATTTCTTTTTAAAAGAAGGATTAGAATCAATTTCTGTACAGCTGACACACGCGTTTAAAACATCTCCAAGGGCTTCAATTACGGAGGTTTTTACCTTGGCTCGTTGCTTTGACAAGAAAGTTGCTACGTCATACGCAAGGGAGTGCTTCTGGTACAACTACATTACACATATCCATCTGTGTATCTATCTGTTTATCTATTCATCCATCCATCAGTCCATCAAAATACCCACCCATCCATCCGTCAATCAATCGAAATACCTACCCATCCATCCATCGATCATCGGAATAACAACCCATCCATCCTTCCATACACACAACCCATCCATCCATCCATCGAAATACCTGTCCATCCATCCATCGAAATCCATCATACAAGTTATTTAAATGCCTACCCATTCATCAACCTATTGAAATACCTACCCATCCATCCATCATCCCTACGAAATAACTACCCTTCCATGCATCCATCCAAATGATATATATACTTATTCACCCACTATCCATTATCTGTTCATCCATCCTTCATTATAATATTCTTAATGATATTTATCTTTATATATTTTCTTTCTAAAACAATAGGGTTTTTTCCATTATATTTACAGTAGAAAGCTCATAACGCTCACATTAATACTACATTGATGACTGTCGAATGTGTGTGTGTGTGTGTGCGTGTGTGTGCGTGTGCGCGCGCGTGCATCCATATATTGGTTCATGATAGTTTTCATCACAATACTATTCATGAATTTATATTCATTTTTTAAATTCAAAATTCATTGTTCAAAACTGTTTTCTTTTTCTTCTTGTCATTATTTGTCAACCAGTTTTGTTTCTGTAGTCAATGTATCTTTTTGATATGTTCATTCATTTATGGGGGTGGTGGGGTAGCCTAGTGGTTAATGCGTTCGCTCGTCACGCCGAAGATTCCCCACATGGGTACAATGTGTGAAGCCCATTTCTGGTCTCCCCCGCCAATATTGCTGGAATATTGCTAAAAGCGGCGTACAACTAAACTCACTCACTCACTCATTCATTTATGGCTTCAAGTCTTACATTCTTGTGTGTATAGTTTACATCATATAGCTCCTTCTCAGTTCCTCTGTCTACTCTTTGTTTTTCTGTATATATCTATTTGATAAACAACGTTTGTTCATTCACAGTGACATTCCCATGTAGATGTATTTGAGAAGGGCCGTGAATGGTCTCTGCTCCAGAATGTATTCACGTTAACACAAAACGAAATTGAATACACAAAAAAGCGTCAAAGAAGATGCAGGATTTGAGTTACCTGGTTGTAATTAAGAAAAGTGTATGGTCAAATTATATTTCTATTAACTCAGAGATGTTTATGAACAAACAGCATCAGATGAGCAGATGGAGCAGTCAGCCGAAACAGGACCTCATCCAACATATGACACAAATAACAGGAAATATTATGATATATTGGGTTATAAAAATTGATGACATTCTTGTTTTCTTTTCAGAATCAATAACGCTGTTTTCATTTTATTTAGAGCAAAATGCTCATAACGCGCATATCAATACGGCATTGATGACTGTCGTAGTCGTGCATCGTTGGCATACTTCTACTGGATAGATCCGTCGGTGCACGACAGATTCTAAGCTCAAAATCATAGTCTCGGTTTTTAAAACCTATAATCAGTTCGCCTCACTTAGAACATATTCAAGATGTCTGAATCCCATTCCAAACCTGTGTTGACAAATGAAGAGGAAAGAGGCTGAATATTCTTCACGTGTTGCTAATCATCACTGTCACTTCTCCAGATGAAAATATTCCGTTTCTTAAATGAAATCGTCAAGTACCATTCCAGTCATCTGCTTTGTTAATAAGATACTTCTCCTTGGGCATACACGGAGTCACTTTGGCATCCAGACACAACCGTATTACTAGAATGTTAAGGTTGTCCAGCTCTACCCAATAGGAATTCCATGGTACAGAGTACGAGTGGTTGAGATGGTAAGGCTTGGGGATGTCAAGCTAGACTGATCTAGCTGCTGTAGGCGACTTAAGACGCCAGGGTGTTTTATCTCGCCTTGTGTGCTATGAGGGTAGGCTGAATACTCCACAGTGCATTCCTATACCCTCGCACCATCATGCCTCACAGGGCAGATTCGATTTATTCGCAATCAGAGAAGCAAATGTACATTCTGTCCGGTGTATTCATTACATCAAAGAGTTTTTGTCAAAGCTACGAGATTTGAATGCGCAGTTGTAAGTGTCGGTGGAAACAAGGCATTAATCTGCGCGTGGGGCACCCGGGGGGCATCATCCGGGGCTCTGCACGCGGCCAGCGCGAGGGAAGCAGGTGGCGGGACCGACATGCTGCCCGCCGATGTAAGTTTAATCATTTTTGTTGTCGGCCTAATCTAGTTACTATTGATCAACTATCCCCCGTAATGAGTCGGGAGATTTCCCTGGCGAATTTGGCAAACACTAGTGCCGCGGCTCCTGACACAATGTTTTCAAACCATCGTCGATTTTTAATTATCCGAGTTTCCCCGAGCAAACATATATCTTGAGCGCGTGATATACTACACTCAAGTCAGGGCGTGTCTGGGCCTAGTGATTATTGTATGTAGCTGGTGAAGGCGCGGGAACCACTCCTCCCTAGGATGCTAGACAGGCGGTGTATGTAGTTTATTCCCCCTAGTCATATCGGTCTGTCATGACATATTCTATTAGAAATGTGGAGTAGGGTTACCATCGTACCATTACCACTAAGTTACATCAGCTCCACTCGCGCAAGGGGTAAGGCAAGGTACTTGGGCGAGGATGGGGTTTGGGTAGGGTGCTCTTATAATAGTATTTTTTGCTTTTTATTGAAGGATCCCTCCCCATAGCTACTCTAGGGAGTGGGGTTGGGATATGATCTTGGACCCCAAGCAGTCTTTTTTGATAGGGGTATAACAAGGATATAGACTAACACCCGACCTTTTAAAAGTGTCCCAGTAACATCTGTCAGAACTCGGATGCCATTAGTAAAATGCCATTTGCGTTTGAGTCTCTCTCACTATTTCATTTTAGTCACGAAGGGGCTTTTTCAAATTAATCTAAAGAACACCCCGTCCGTTGATTCTCCCTTAAACGGACAACACTGAGACTAGAAGTGGGTGCTTTACCCTCATCTACCCTTGAACCCCTCTCTCAGGAGGAACGCTTGCCCCCATTACTGTAACCCCTCCCCTCCTCCACGCCCACCATTGAGTCAGAGAATTCCAGGTCATTTCAAAATGATCGGAGATTATTACCCCGAATCCTGCAATTTAACGCAGATGAATTATTCAAGCGATTTTCCACTCAGCCAGGCTTGGGTTCCAGCTTCAAATGACGGTTGTGTCTCTCAGACGTACGGAGAGCGATAGCACTTCGCTGGTGTGAGAGCGCTGACAAATTTCATATCGTAAACCAATTTGATCGTTTTGCTTTTCATGGGAAGGTGACAATTCCATTTTAGAACGTTAGCACTCCATTTGTCCGGTGAGAGTGACATAAAAACTTAATGCCGGACGGAGAAGAATTCCCTAACGGTTTCAACAAGCACCCACACCTACATCTAACACCGCTGGCGTATGCGCAGTGTAGAATTCCGACCACTCTCAACAAACAATAATATCTTTCACTTAGACCCAACTCTCAAATGCTCACACGAGAAAGTAATTTTACCCTGCGTCTGAAGTAGGTCACTGTTACTCTTTCATATCACAAGCAGAGACAAATGCAATAGATCGTGCCACTGCCGTGTCTGAGAAACATGGTCAGCGAGAAGGTGCCATTTCTCATGGCTATTCTTGGAGTTACCATTGTCCCTGGTGCCATCGTTATATTCCCAGAGCACGTGATTATCATCAGTGCCATTGTTGCTGACATAACCCTCGGTGACGTCATTAACTATCCCATTTGATCTACTGCCAGATCTTATCTTGGCATTACGAAAAATGTCTCGATTTCTTTGGAACAATACAAGCTTTGAACATGCACAATTTATAACAGAATATCTTTTTAATATGAAAGCTGAACAATATATTTTCAAATTAGTCTGTCACTAAGGTTATTAAAAACAGAAACTAATTTAATGGGAGTGAGGAAATAAGAATTAATTTGTACCTATACTTAACTGGTTTAACGTTTTTCCATGAACTATTTTGGCCTTAGGTAGCATTAGTGAGGCAGGAAATGTACTTGGTACCTGTTATATAAAATATTTCATTTACAACGTAGTAAATTTGTGTCATAGTCTCTGCAATATGCTAAAGTGATGTACAAAAGAAAGTTCCCACCCGATGTTTATCATAGTTAAAACCCAACGTTTTTGTGACCTACGTGTCACAAACATTGTGCTCGTGTTGGCTAAACACCTCAGACATCATACCCAATTCCGGAGTAATATAATGTAAAATAATTCCTCCAAATCCAAATGTGTACTTTCTTTTGTACGTCTGTTAATATATTTCCTTGTTTTGGTCTGCAACATGCTATACATCTCCTTCTGTTACAGTATCTGCAATATGCTATACATCTCCTTCTGTTACAGTATCTGCAANATGCTATACATCTCCTTCTGTTACAGTATCTGCAACATGCTATACATCTCCTTCTGTTACAGTATCTGCAATATGTTATACATCTCCTTCTGTTATAGTATCTGCAATATGCTATACATCTCCTTCTGTTACAGTATCTGCAACATGCTATACATCTC
>VKKT01000032.1:294958-307518 GCA_008038995.1 Haliotis laevigata
ACCATAGGATGGGGTAGTCCAGTTACTTACTGCTTACCATGGGATGGGGTAGTCCAGTTACTTACTGCTTACCATAAGATGAGGTAGTCCAGTGGCTTACTGCTTACCATAGGATGGGGTAGTCCAGTGGCTTACTGCTTACCATAGGATGGGGTAGTCCAGTGGCTTACTGCTTACCATGGGATCGGGTAGCCATCATTTAGAGGCTTGTGATTTTTTTCTTCATGGTTACATTGTGTGAAGCATCTGTCATGGGTACCAACATGATGTTCCTGGGCTAAAAGCATTCTCCCACTCACTCATTGACTTGCTCACTTACTCCCTCACTCATAAACCAACTTATCCACCCAAGATTTGTAGTTAATGTATCTAATAAAAAAAATCAACCAAGTTACTGACAGTTATTAGTCCTGCATACTTCCACATAGCATCGCCCACTGGTAGGGCTGGTTCTGACTTAAAACACTGACATGATTTAGCTGAAATATTTAGCCCTTACCAGCTTCAGCATTAACACCTTGAATCACTGAAATATCAAAAGTGTCCAACTGTCTTGCAGACTCTGTGTGTCAACGAGAGTGTCCGGCGGTTGAAGTCCCTCAGCCTCATGAATGATCGCTGTTTAGAGCTTCAGAAGAACAAAGGTGAGTGTGAACTCTGACATTGACAACAGCAGCAGGAGCCAGTGTTATTCCTGCACCAATAGCCTCGACAAGATTAATCACATGTTTTACAGCTTTGCTTCATCAATATGCCAAACTGCAAGATACTCGGTAAATGAATCCATGTTTGATTTTATGGAAGTTTCTTTTATCAGGGATGGCAATTTTCTGCTGATCCACAGATTTTTGCCAATTTTTTTTCAAATCGATCAATTTTGTGAATCATCTAAATCCATTGAGAAACCCTGAACTCCCCCCATTCAATGACACAATATTATGTTTCCAGTTGAAAACTGATTTTCCTGTTGCCATCCCTGTTTTATTTGTTTTTATGTTGATGTTCTTTGTGATAAAGAATAGCAGTTTTGAATCAGAATTTTACTAACTTTTTAAATCTTTTTCAAACTTCATCCTTAAAGACAAGAAGAGGAACGGGGCTGACCTACATTTAGTGTTTGCTGAAAAGAGATTTATGATTATCACAGACAAAGCAGGAAGAATTTTGTGATTAGATTTTGGAGAACACACCTGCATTTCTTCTGTATTGAGGGTGGTTTGGTACGCTAGTGGTTAAAACATCGCTGGTCACACTGAAAACATGTGTTTGATTCCCCACATTGGTACAATGTGTGATGTCCATTTCTGGAGTTCCTTGTTGCTGGAATATTGCTAAAAGCAGCATAAGACTATACTCACTCGCTCAATCAATCTACTTTTAGGTAAATCAAAGGAACCTGGTGCCAAGAAGAGCAAGAAGGCAGACAGTGCTGGTTGTCCGTTCTATAAACAGTCCTTGATACAAGACTACACTGACAGGGCACTGGTGAGTCTGCGTCTGCTGCATCTTCAGCGGGGAATCAAACGTCTTGACGTTTCATGTCTGGGATTTCTTGCAACACACATTTAGCTAGAAAAACTTTTGAGAATTACTGTCATTTCTGACCAGTCTCTGTGATAACATGACCACGTGTCTCAGGCTTGTGAAAACATAGAGCAACAATTAAGTTGCCTTGGCTAGTGGACTTATGTGAACTCCCAAAGCTTCGTAGGACTTAGTGCTGGGTCTTTTGTTGGACTGGAGTGATGCAGTTTGTTGAGAATGGTGGTTTTTGTTTTGGAGTTCAATTTGCTGCTGGTCTGGTTCGGGGCACTCTGTGGGGTTTTGCAAATAGAAGAAAAATTTGAACATACATTTAAGTCATTAAAGAACAATACCTACATCCATGTGACATAGAAACATAAATCGCTCAGCTTTTAGAATTGATTCTGTGTTGTTCAACCTAAGTCATCATAGCTTCTGAAAAGTCTCAGTGATTGTAATATTTTTTTCCAGCTAAATATCGGGGACATTGAGCAGCTGGTGAAGCTGGGGCGGGATTTGAAAGCTTGTCCGTACTTTGGGACGAGATTTGCTATCCCTTCAGCAGAGGTATGTACAGCTTCATCAGGCCTTCGCCGTGCCAAATACAGGAACGCCTTAGATGTATACCTGTGGGTCTACAGTGTTAGATAGGTCCTCAGCAGCAGAGTGAATGAAAATACCAGTCAGCACTAAAATCTATAGTAATACCAGAAATTATTGAGAATTTTAGGAATATGTTTAATTGCATTTCTAGTATAAACAACCTTGACCAGCTATCAAGTGCTTGGTTTCATTCAAGAGAGACAACTCTGTTAATCCTTTTTCATTAGTTTGTAAAGAGTTATCCCCCTTTGTTTACTTGCTAGCAGACGACATTTTCAGTGATCCTCAGTATGGATGATTTAGAGAAGAAGAATGCAATGCATGCAATGGGTTGGCAGAAAAGTCGAGGAATTCTATCACTGATCATGAAACCTTCACAAAAGGAGCAAAGGTTGAACTGGTGCTTACAGCATAGAAATTTTAACTGGGACAATGTGANNNNCTCAGATGAAAGTTCTGTGTGGCTGTTTCCTAATACACTGAAATTCTGGACCAAACAAAATGAAAAAACTTTGTATCAGCGCCCAAAGTACAGTCCGAAATTTAACGTGTGGGGTGTAGTAGTAGTATGCCCCACCGCATTGAAGCCGGCATTGCTGCCCATGGTGACTTCACAAAATATACCAGATATATATACCAGAGAATGAAAACACTGGGGATTGGATAATACGCTTTAGAAGATACCAAAGTTTGAGTTGATGTTTCATCGTCGCTGTGTTGAGTAGGTTGTTGCTCTCCCTTACAACACCTTGCTGCATCACTCAACAAGGGAAGCATGTGGCATCAAGCTTGCTGGAAACATCGTCGTCATCGACGAGGCACACAATCTACTGGAGACCATAAACAACATCTACAGCACAGAGGTCACTGGGGCCCAGGTAGGCCAACGCTGAAAATGTCTCCAATATTATTTCTTATTGAAAGCTGTATCTGTTTGTATACGAAAGGATACTGCTGTGATCAATATTGCAATAAATTTGCTTTAGTGTTACTTTCCTTTCCGTGATAATGTCAACTGTACCCGACTGCTGTGATATTCCTGATGCATGAGAACATCCTAGTGCTGTTCCTCTATCAACTCCTCTATCAAGTCTTGCATTGTCAGCAAGTTGTCTGAATTTCCGATTTCAGTGAGGGGAAAAATTACATTTACTGAGCTCCGTCAGTTGTATAGTATGTGTAGATGTATGAATGATGTGTAGATGTATGAATGATGTGTAGATGTATGAATGATGTGTAGATGTATGAATGATGTGTAGATGTATGCAGTGACTGTATTGTGACACATAAGGTTGTGCAAACAAATTTGTAATTCTTTTTCAGAAGTCCTCCTTGGGGTACATATATGCATTAAAATGTCCATTTTAAAAGCCTACGACAGTTGTAACTATATTTTAATAAAAATATTTACAAAACGAAAAACTCGTTTTGTGTTATGAGACCACCCCTACAGGGCCCCCGTGGGGCCCCCTACCGACAAGAGCAGGTAACTCTAACCGACAACCTCGCACCTCACTTTTCATGCTGTCGTTTTCTGTCAGTTGTATAGTATGTGTAGATGTATGCATGATGTGTAGATGTATTATGAATGATGTGTAGATGTATGAATGATGTGTAGTTGTATGAATGATGTGTAGATGTATGCTGTGACTGTATTGTGACACATAAGGTTGTGCAAACAAATTTGTAAGTTTTTTAGACAATTGAGCATGTGGAGAAGGGCAGTGTGACTTTATGTTTATCATCTAATGGAGGGTGTTATCAGTGCACTAAAGCAATCTGATAAACTTGGTATCCAAACATGATAACTATGCAAATTATGTCAATCCACGAACTACTTTCACACAACTCCATGCACGCCATGCGAATCCTAAAACGTTTAACATTTCATTGATGACGTCGCGAGTTTACATTGTTTGTAAACAAACATGGCTGCCCCCATTTTCAAAATTGGTGATTCTGTAAGAATTGATGACAGAGGTTCTGGAGTCGTTACTGCAGTAATTGACTTTGGAAAACATGAAACGGAGTACTTCATTCAAATTGAAGGTACGGATTATAAGGCACAATCGTCTAAGAAAGGTACCAACCAAGGATTTCTATCTATCGATCACAATACAGACAACGAATCGATTCCGTCAGGTATCAGAAAATGATATTGATGAGGTGATTACCCGCAATGAAAATAGAAATACTGCCAGGAAAACCCTGCCTGTTTTGTTGTTCTTTTTAGACAGAAAGATCTTATTTTTAGCATAAGTTATGGTTGCACTGTACTTAAGTACTGTTGGAAATAGAAAAAAAACTGTTTTTAGGCTGTTATTCTGTATCCCTAAAGTTTACTAAATTGCAAATAGCA
This sequence comes from Haliotis laevigata, assembly GCA_008038995.1. Classification (NCBI taxonomy): domain Eukaryota; kingdom Metazoa; phylum Mollusca; class Gastropoda; order Lepetellida; family Haliotidae; genus Haliotis; species Haliotis laevigata. The sequence continues at coordinate 299,445 of VKKT01000032.1, forward strand.
TATGTCAAAATAACCCATATCGGCCTAACTGGGCATTCAGTCGGATGCGTAATAGGATATCCAGAAAAGCATGTTTACTCGTAAAATCGGGCAAAAATACGAATAGCTGCTGAAAACAATAGATCAGACTATAGATGGCAATAACGTCACTCAGCCAGGTATGACGACGTTCTGTCGACTCACTTGGCATGGAATGCACTACTTGCTGCCCACTGACACAAGGAGTCATCTAAAATATTTTTTATGCTTTTTCATGTGTATTGAATATGTCTCTATTGAGTATCTAATCTTAGCTAATATCCCAAGCCCCAAACCCGACCCCCACCTACCATCAGCAACACCCGTTGGTTTTTGCTTTTGAGACGACCCCTCCTACCTGTTTCCATTTATAGTGATAGTGAGGCTCAATGGTAGCTACATCCTTAATAGTTTCAGTATTAAAGTTGTTATTTTTTACGTCTGCTATCATTTATAATGAAGCTAAGTCTAATTTCACAATGGACATTCAAAAAATGTCATTTGTTATACAATATCTTTGAACACTAATTTGCATAAAGCCATGGTCTGCTCCAAATAAGTCGCTTCGGACTTTGAAAAATAACGCATTGCTCATTTCTGCACTAATCTCTCCTCAGTAAAATCCTTCTTTTACATTTCCTATCTCCCTCCCACTGAGACTGTAGTTAGGCCGAANTTAGTTTAACAGATATTTCACACTTTCACATATTAACTACCTAAATTGTAGATATAAATGTGAAAAAAAAAGTTTTTTTCTATTTTCGACAGCACTTTATTATCATGAATAACCTTCACCTTGGTGTACCGCCAAGTATTCTTACAAGAATGCTCGATTCTCTTCATATGAATTCACTTACAATTTGCTTCTTTTTTTAAGAGTAATTTTAAGAATGACATATAATAAAGAGTTTATTAACCGAGTGTGTTTCCGTATCATTAATATCATATATTAGGAATAAAATACGAAGACTCGCATAATACATAATTTTTATTCCTTATATATGATATTAATGATACGGAAACACACTCGATTAATAATCTCTATTTGTTTTCAATTTCTTTGTTTGAAATCGAAAGTTTGAGAGTAGGTGGTTTTTGATCACATGGCTGTAAGAACTTTTTGGTATCTGTTTGTCGTCAATGGTGTGTTGATTAAATACTGGTTATCTCACATCAAGAGACATGTTGTTCACACTATCAACCACTGGATTGTCTGGTGCAAGGTTAATTATTTACAGGCACTTTAATATAACAAAGCTGTCTGCATGATTGAATAACAAACAATTGTGTTTGGTAGTGTGGAGGTTTATAAACTCAAATCTACTACTGACAGGTGCTACGTGCCCACTCTCAGCTCAGTCAGTACGAAGCCAAGTTCCGATCCCGTCTGAAAGCCAAGAATCTGATGTATGTGAAACAACTCCTGTACGTCCTTGCCAGTCTGGTCAAGTTCCTGGGTGGTAGGTTACCAATCACTCCAGCTTTCATTAATGCATTAGGCCAGGCTTTTTTTATAACATGGTGTACGAATCTGAAAACACCCAAAGATTGTAATGGGAAGACATTTTTTTAAAGCAATGGTCTTTTTAATACTTCCATCAAGAAGTATGTGAAATTTTGAAGTAAAATCATTTGCTGTTGCCACCACTGTAAACAGATGATTTTAAATACAAGAATTAATGTTGCAAATTTCGCTTATGAACCACTTAACATTTTAAGGATGTGAAAAAATATGTGGAATGGGAAATTTTATATACTTTATTTTTTCAATTCATTTTTAAGATTTGGGTTTAAAATGTGTGAGTCAATAAACAGAAGAAAATATTATGTGGCCTTAACTCTTAAGATAAGGCATGAAAATACTTGTTAGATGCTCATCCTATCAACCACTGGTTTATTTACTCAGATTTGATTATCTGCAGGTAATAGTTTTTGTTGTACTTCTTGACTCAAAATCTATCCCATCTTGTACCCATCCCCATGTTTGTATATAATCTACATGAGCTCCACCTGCTTGTACAGGGAAACTTGACACAGCAGCAGATAAGCAGTTACTTGGGGCAAAAGGTAAGACTCAAATATATTGTTTCCTTACCCTGGCTCATAATAATTGCTTATCTCTTCATTTCCCCCAAAATGTGAAACAGAATAGTTGCGGTTGCTGAGATTGTAGCACAATAGAAAATATTACCAACTTGCACACTGTTCAACAGTGACAGACGAATGGCTTCGTCACATGGTTCTGGTGCATGTGCACTGGGCATTCGGTTTAGATGTGTTTATGTTCATCAGGGTTTTACACAGACTTTTAAAAATTGGAGTCATGGTAACTCACAATATTTATTTTGGGGAGTCATTTTCAATGTTTGGGAGTCATCAAAATTTTAATATTTCTTTGTGTTAATCATTCTCAGTATGTAACTGTCTATGTTCACCAAATGAAACTACAGCATTGTTCAGTTCAAACAGCCAGGATTACTGACTCCCCTGAGTTCTCTGGAACAATCTGACAGCTCTGTAAAAGTCAAACTGTCATCGAACAATATAATTTTTTGCCTATCAAATGAATTTTATTGAACTGAATTGTAAGGACCGCCCATAAAACTTACGTCAAGCTTGACTCATATGATAATATTTTGAGAGTTGTTTACAAAATTGTTGCATCAAATTCACCAGGAATCACGCGTCATGTAAAACCCTGGTTCTTAGGGAACACGGTACAGTGTCCACTGCATTTGGGGAGAATGAAGGGATATGCAATTAGTATGAGGAGAAAATAATATATTTACTCAAAAACATACACCATTGTCCTGTGTACACACTTACATCATCACCCTAATAGAGGAAGCTTAGTGTTGATGGCAGTTTGTTGATCTGTCTATGATTTTCAAACAACAAGTGTATTGGCTGAATTCTTTTTCTATCGTCATGGACTTTAAGCCTTCAAACGCTCATAACAGTACTGTGGACATTTATAATGCACCAAAATGCAAACCCTAAATCTCCCTTGTAGCACTACAGAATAACCCATATCGGGGATTGAGTGCACCCAGTTTTAATTCTAAGATCCCTGGTGTCTGTACAACCCATGCTGCCTGTGCAGTCACATTACCATTTCTTCCTATAGTCTTGTTTGTATTACATGGGGGTAAGTGCAGTAGTTGGAACAGTGAAACAAATGCATGTGCAGTACGTGATGAGCATTAGCTTGGACCAACCCTACCTGTTCTCGGTGTTTCATTTAATGTGCATACCCCCTTGTAACACAAACCAATAATGGTGATTTGAAGCTTTGATTGTTTGTTAAACAACGTTTATCCTAAGTTGAATAAAATCCTGATATTTAAATGTGCAATTGGCAAGGCAAAATTATGAGGATTCGCAATCTTAATTTCACTTTATTCGAGTTTCTTTTTTGTTTAAAGTGAAATTAACCAGTATGTTTTCACTGCAAACAGACTATACCTGGTTTCCCTTGAGTACCACACAGTACCACCCCTGCTTCCATCTTTGGAAATGATTGCTGTTCACTTTCAGAAACCCGACTGTTGACAATCAATGACTTCCTGTTTCAAGCCAGTCTTGACAACATCAATCTGTTCAAAGTGCTCCGTTACTGTCGACGTAGCATGATCAGCAGGAAGGTGAGTGAGTTTAGTTTTTAGTCTGTAAATAATCGAGCCTGGACCAAACAATCCAGTGATCAACAGCATGAACATTGATCTGCGCAATTTGGAACCGATGACATGTGTCAACCAAGTCAGCAAGCCTGACCACCCGATCCCGTTTGTCGCCTTTTACGACAGGCATGGGTTACTGAAGACCAATTCTAACCCGGATCTTCACCGGTAACAGCAAGAAGGTGGAGTCCAACTTTATAATCTTCCATACACAACTGTTTATTTCTCAGTTACAACCCATATAATTTGCATTCATGTGGTCTAATATCCTGGCCAACCTGTTTGTTGTCTGTAAACGTCTTCGACAACCACTTTACCAATAAAGCTAAATTAATTAAACATCATGCCTGCTATTTTGAAAATTTTGTTTGGTATCAGAAAAAGTATGTATGTTTTACATAATATACACTGCAACACTGTTATACAGCAGAATGTCCTTTCTCTCAAGTTTTAAATGTTGAAATTTAGGTGTGTGTGTGTGTGCATGCGTGCACTATGTTTCTAACATGTGAATTCCTTGTGTTTCAGCTGAATGGGTTCGTGGAGAAGTACCAGATTCAGGAGGTTGCCCCTGGTGAGTGAGAGTAGTCCAATCTATAAACAAACGCTTACATTAAGTTTACACTTTTACTTTTATAACAATTTGTAAAAACAGCTAGCCTAAATCATCCTGTATGTCTGTCAAGCAACATATTAGGTTCTAATTGATATTAATGTTTACTTTGTAATAACAAAAATGGGTTTACCTAATACACACATACATTCACTCAAGGTTTATTCAGGATAAATGTATGTGAATCGTTCCTAGCTCTGTTGGTCAAAAGTTCCCTATCATGTTACTAGTTATTTGTTCCTACTGTGATGACTTTTCATGTTGTTTGTCACTGCAGCTCCATGTAAGACGGAAAAGAAAACCGAGTCTGGTTTGTCTGTGTTTCTGAAGGAAATCAACCAGAAGGCCGAGCCTGTGGCGGAGACGGTAGTGACAGGTACACTGAAGGGACATGGATCTACATTTTGTTCATGTTACCATTAAGATCTGTTAACTATTGTTTCATATTTGAATCCAAAACACTTTGATGAAGTAAGAAATATGCTGAAGCAAGATGCTCACATGGAATGCCACTCAATAGTCTTACGTTTTCAGTATGAACTTCAATTTTTCTTTAAGAGCAGAAATGAGATTTGTTCAGGCTTGTCTGCTTATATACATTTATCTTATATCTGAATGCTATGTGTTGATTTAGTATACTTATCTCTTTATCTGAGTATAGCTATTAGGGCTGTAGCGATTCACCCATACCTCGATTCGATTCGATTTTCGATATTGGACCCTCGATTCGATTCTTCATACAAGTTAAAACATCCTTTTCATTTAACTCTCAAAGTCGGCTTTTTTCGCGTGAAATCCATCCTAAACTTGGCGATGTCTACTAGCAACAATTCTCATTGGATAATTAACCTGGTGTCAACCAATCACATATCGCCTTATTTCAGCGCTCGAAACTGCTTGAGTTGGAGTCAAAATTTCGTTCTGGCTGTGTGAAAATAATTGAAATAGGTATTCAAATATCAAATCAAAATAGTGATAATGGTTATAGAAAATCGAAACTAAGGTGTCAGATTCGATTTTCGTTGAATCAAACAGAATCGTTGTCAGCCCTAATAGCTATATCCATTTGTCTGTGTATGGCAACATCTGTTTGTGTGAGTGAAGCTGTTTGTTTGAGTACAGCTACCTGTGTTTGTTTGAGTGTAGCTACGGCATTGCCTTCCAGATGCATCATCTCGGTGTGGGGACCAGCCAGTGCTAAAGTCTCCCCTGATGCACATCGAGGGTTTCCTGGAGGCTCTCACCAATGCTGATAAAGATGGGAGAATGGTCATCAGTGTGCAAAGTAAACACAGCAAGAAGCCATTACAGAGATCTCTGATTAGTTATATCTGATAGGGAGTATTCAGTGGGTCCTGTTGAGTGAAGCACACCGACGTAGCAAAGTCTTCATCTTGCTCAATATTTATTCACATAAGGAAAGTATTGACAGGCATGACTTTTTTATAGAAAAGAAAAAAAATGTTTTCCTACAATGTAACTTAATTAAAACAAACTTGAAAATAAGCTAGATATTTTATTTCCTAACACTGAAGTTATTTTTTGTTTCTTAAACAGAAGTTACAGTTTGTTAGGACTGGTTGAATGTCCTTGCAATAATGGACCTCGATAAACAAAATCAGCAATAAGTCTGTAGTACTCTATTCTGTTCAGTGCAATGAAATAGACACCTCACAAGTTAAAGAAAGTTGATCAATGTTACATACATTTGAAGTGTATACAAAAAGTGCCTGGTGGTTCAATCATCAAAGAGTGGCTAAAATGTATGAGACACTTCAAACAAAACTGCAGAACCTATCTTCCGTCTTTCTAAAGATCTAGTTGTTTGTTCGTTTCCAGCTCGGCTCAGTCAGAGTTACCTCAAGTTCTTGCTGTTAAACCCTGCCGTCCATTTTAAAAGTGTCGTGAAGGAGGCGAGAGCTGTAGTAGTGGCCGGAGGCACCATGCAGCCGGTAAGTGGATCCTGCTTCCATATTGGTTATGTGAGGTAGCCCTGAGGTTAGGGTGTTTGGTGATGTTGAAATTAGTCTGAGTTTGATTCCCGATGTGACTTGCAGTTAACGATTTGTTCCTGTTCAAATCATGTCTGTTAGGTAAGGCCAAATATAATGTGTGTTTCAGGTAACATTGTCTCAAGATATGGATCAGTAATTGGGTGTATTTAGCTCACACTTTCTGAAATGGCATGGGTTCAAATTGTGCAGAGCCCATTTCTGATGTCCCCCGTCATGATATTGCTGGAATATTTCTAAAAGTGGCGTAAAAGCTAACTTACTCACTCACTCAAATTGTGCAAGAAGTTAAAATTCATTCGTAATATGTCCATTCTGGCCAATACTCAAACTGTCCACATGGGCCAAAACTTGTACCAATGTGGGGAATTAAAACCCGGGTCTTCAGCATGACGAGTGAACGCTTTAACCACTATGCTACCCCACTGACACTCAAAGGGAAAGCTTCAAAGAAAACATTTATCACAATGAACCATAGATCATGCATTATTCAATTTATTCTGCAGATTTCGGAGTTTAAACAGCAGCTATTCACAGCGGCAGGGGTTCAGGCAGACAGGATACTGGAATACTCGTGTGGTGAGTTGTCTGCCGTCAATCAGTTTTAATGTGAAAATAGATTGTGTGATACAACAAGTGAAAATTTGTGTATAATGTTGCCCAGCAGTGAATGGGTACCAGGTAGGATGAGTTGTTAATGTGAGTGTAAACCTTCTAGCACTAATAGTTTATGTACTGACAAGGGGTATGAGGAATTAAGTGCACACTTAGCCAGTGATAGGGGTATTAACACTGCAGTGCTTTGTACATGCTCTTCTGTGTGGTATCTAGAAAAGGTCAGAGTCTATAGTTATCACAAGGAATTCCTGTCCATCCGAAGACATTTTTGTTCAACAAATACCTTAAAAACTATTGGCTGGCTGGTATTCAAGAGATACATTGCAAATTTTGATGAAGACATTTTAATTTTTACGGTCAGGGGTGTTAGTGAGCCTTTGCACACAATTTTTGGCATGTTCTCACAAGGACTTACTCCATGTGTACTAGTTGTGAAGGTTATGTAAATGGGTGACACCAGGTGGCGTGACTATTGCAGGTCACGTGATCCCAGGCTGCAATATCTTGCCGATGGTTGTGCCAAGTGGACCTTCAGACCACATCCTGGAGTTCACCTATCAGAACAGAGACAAACCCGCATTGGTAGGTCATCTTGTGATTCCAGTACTTGGCTGGTCTGATCTTTATATTCTCCATGGTGTATATGTGTTCCAGTTAATACATATAGGTGATCTCAGCCTCTGTATTGGAACAGAGACAAACCTGCATTGGTAGGTCATCTTGTGATTCCAGTACTTGGCTGGTCTGATCTTTATATACTCCATGGTGTATATGTGTTTCAGTTAATACATATAGGTGATCTCAGCCTCACCTATCAGAACAGAGACAAACCTGCATTGGTAGGTCATCTTGGTGTCATTTGCAACTTAAGTGCTAAGACTGTTGTAAGTCCTTTATAAGACATGGGAGTTATGGTAAACTTGGCGCTAAGATCGCTTTGTGCAGCAGTACCCTGGTGATAACAGCTCTTGTCTGATCTGATCTTTATCAACTCCAAGCTATAACCTGTGTATGTATATTAGTGGAGCGACTAGATCAAGTTTCCATACTAATTGTGCATTTGATGATAAGAAACAATAAAATTGGTCAAAGGCAAAATATTATCTATCTAGTGCGCATGCGCAAAATGAAAT
>VKKT01000032.1:328288-356412 GCA_008038995.1 Haliotis laevigata
GATGTTTGTAGACAATTGTCCTGCCCATCCTGTTGTGAAACACCTGACACACGTCAAACTGGCCTTCCTTCCACCGAACACTACGTGTTATGTCAATGTACATGTACAAGAATAAAGATTTGTAGCCTCAGCATATACATGTCTCTACGTCTCTACAATCAAATATGGCGGTCAAATGTGAATAACGAACAACGGATATAGCGAACTAAATTTCTTGGTCCCTTGGAGTTCGTTATATCCGTGTTCTACTGTATTAAGGATAAAAAATCATTTTTGAAGTTAGTACATTTCTTTGAAAGTTACAGCAATAAAAGTGAACATAATACTAAGGATACCCGACTTACTTACTTCATTGAGTTAAAGAGGACCTGGTGGTGACTGCAATGAATGCAAGGTTTCCGATGATTTGTCACCTAGTAATGTGTTGGACTGTTAAATAACTGCGGAAGAAACGATGTCAGCTGTCGATAATCTTACAAATAGCAAAGCAGGTGGGTTGGATGACATTTGTAATGAACACATAAAAGCTTCTATTTATGCCATGACAGCTGGTTTAATCCTTGACCGGGGTGTAATTGCGGAACCCTGATTTAAGGGTGTAATTAAACCCATTTAGAACAAAGGGGGTCGAGATGAAACAAGTAATTACTGGGGTATTACAAAAGTAAGCTGCAGTTTTAAGCAACAGGCTGCAATGTTTCTCTGGAACAAGTCAGACTAATTACGCGCCCAATCAGGGCTCAGGAAACATTATTCACCTATGGACAGAACGTAAATCACAATCATCGAAAGGCAAATATTACAATATGTTTAAGGATAATCTTTATATTGAAACTTATTTGTTGCAACTTCCTCTAGATTTACGTATTTATACCACAAAACTTAGAACCTGTAACCACAGACTCCCCGTCGAAAGTAGAAAGCATAAAATTGATAAAGAAAATGTGTACATCATGTAAGAGTAAAATTGGGTATGAATTTCACTTTATGTTAGAATGCAATGTGCTAAACGAATTACGAATCAAATATCTCTCTGCATATTATTGTAAACATCCCACTGTTGATAAATATATTGCACTTATGTCTATCACATACAAATCAATACTTGTTAAACTTGCTCTTTTTGTGAAATGGTGCCTGCGTACGCTCCGTTAATATAATATATATGTGTTTCATTGTTTTTTATATGTATATTGGTTTACTTCTTAGAGTGGCATTTTAGAAGTTGGGAAGTACAATATAGAACACACTTTATGGATAACAACTTCTTTTTATTCGTAAGTGCGACGTTTCGATATAGATTCTTGTACCGTTGTCATGCTTGACAACGGTACAAGAATCTGTATCGAAACGTCACACTCACTAGTAAAAAGAAGTCAAGCATGACAACGGTACAAGAATCTGTATCGAAACGTCGCACTCACGAATAAAAAGAAGTTGTTATCCATAAAGTTTGTTCTATATGTATATTGGTTTACTCTATATCATGACTCATGAGAATAAACTTTGACTTGACTTGGCTTAAGACAATATTTATATCTTTAAGCACTGGTTAATTGTATCTTAACCAAAGAAGCTATACTGTGTTTTTATTGTTGTTACCAATGCATTTGATACTGATTAGCACTGCGGATTATGGCAGAACGTTAGGGGTAAATATGTTCATGTTATTAACAATATGCGCAAACATAAAGTCATTTAAACATTGGGGTTCGGCAAGGTAAACATTTATCCCCACTGTTTTTTTGCTCTTTATTTGAATAATCTCGCGGTTGTTTTGTAAAATAACAATATTATTGGTACCGATCATGTTGATAACTCTGTCTTAAGTTAACTAAATTACTGGTCATCCTTAATGGTGATGATACTGTACTTAATTCCGAATCTGTACAAAATCTGTAATGAAGTTTGAAAGTATTTGAACAAAATCATAAACAGAAGAAGCTTAAGATTAATAATGATAATACTAAGGTATTTTTCGTTAACCGTGCCTTTAAAGAAGGTTGTACATTTATGCTTCAAAGTACTCCCTAAAACAATTTGTTTCTCTTAGTGTTCAAAATTTCTAGTACTGATCGTTTTTGTAAAGCCATTTAAAGCTTCCAGACTAATTCCAACGTCTTGAGTCGTATTTGGTGTCTTTAGCAAAACACGCCTTCTATATTATAACTTTTGTCAACTTGAACTTTATGCGTAAAATCTAGCGCAGCCTAATTTATTACATGGCGCTGAAGTGTGGGGAAATGAAATTGTTATTGTGTTAGAACCCATTCATTTGAATTTCTGTTAATTTATCTAAAAAGTCAGACGCTATGATGTATGATATCCCCCTTAGTACTTTTATAAAACTGAGAATGCTACCATATTGGTGGAAAGTCTTTTATCTGAATGTAAACTGTCAAATATAATCGGTTGCTTAATGTTCAAATTACAATGTACTCACCCAGGCAATAATCTTTCTCTTATTACAAAAACACGTAATATTTTAGAAACTACTTGCTTGAAACCCGTTTGGTCATCTCATAATTTCCCGTGGATCAAGTTCTTAAAGGCTGACGTTAATATGGTTTTGATAATCGATTTCTACAAAGATTGAGAGTTACTCAGTGCCATTTCTACAAGGTTTGGTTAGGTTGTTGTTTAACGCCACTCTCAGCAATATTCCAGCTATATGGCTGCGGTCTGTAAATAATCGAATCTGGATCAGACAATCCAATGATCAACATCATGAGCATCAATCTACGTTCGGGATACGATGACATGTGTCAACCCAGTCAGCTAGCTTGACCACCCGAGGTAGCCTAATGGTTAAAGCGTTGGCTCGTCACGCCGAAGACCCGGGTACAATGTGTGAAGCCCATTTCTGGTGTCCCCCGCCGTGATGTTGCTGGAATATTGCTAAAAGCGGCGTAAAACCAAAACTCAGTCAGTAAGGAAGGAAGGTTATGTTCATTTTATAACCTTGATGTTGGAGACAAGTAGCGCTTTCTCCCAGGAATTGGATACCGTTAGACGTTAGCATCTGAGTATTTCTGTAAATACCCTAATATTGCAAAAATTGTATTATTTACGTCCTGTACTTACAAACCTGTGCTTTTAAAATTATCATAGGTTACATCATGTGTACAAACCGCTATTGTTCATGTCTTACTCCGCCTGCCTTATTCCCTGTCACGCATGTGATTCAAGAGGATAACGTTCTTCTCAGGTTATCTGATGATTCTGGTGTACCCGGTTTTACGATGCTTTATATCGGGGCAGGGTGGGCACCGTTGGGTTAAATTGTGTTTTCTTACGGCAGTGTTTACTCACGCTGTTTACTTCATATGGCCATTGTCAATACTGGCTTGTGTTTAAGCTGTCTTTGATAAGTTAGTGGCGTCACTAGATGTTTCGAATCTCAATGATTGACCGGTGAAAGCCCATACAAGCCTCGGGAATGCCCATTCACCCATTCAGCTCGTGACCTCCCGTAATCCCCGCTTATGACAAATGTATGAAAGAAAACAATACCCGACATCGCCTGCGGTATAAATAGGTAGCATGTTTACCAATGGGGGCAAGGTTACCGTATTTCACATGAAAGGTGCTGAGTATAAAACTCAAATTTTAAGACATTAACTTGGCCTCTCAACATTCCGTTTTTTGTTTAAAAGTAGGTGACTGATCCCATTTACAAAGCAAATAATCCCATCCATGATGTGAACAAATATAAACGAGGCCTAAGGTCTGACCATAATAAAACCCGAAAAAATGCTCGCCAATTATAGTAAATATGGTACGTGCTGTCAAAATATACATGTTAACAGATTTGATCATAACCTGTGTAATATTTTGTATATCACATTGCCAAGTGTGCTTTAAACAGACCGTGTACACAAAATGACAACGTTGGTGTCCTAATGTTTTGTGATTGTTTATGCGATAATCGAGAAAACTAGAGATGTTTTAAGCGCCCGAAGACTAATAACACGAGGATATACGACAAGGAGAATAAGTGGTGCACTTGTGTCCAATCCCATTTGTCTTTTAAAACGACAGTAATCTAGACCAGACAAACCAGGGATATCAGGGGATACTACCGAGAGAACCGAACACAAATTCCTCATTAACCCGTGATTGTTTCTTATCTAATAAACCCATCTGATATGACTACATCACTGAAATAAAGGATTCAAAATAAAACACTGAACCCACCTCCATAAATAACATGAACGAATATACAAGCTCCGGTCTTGTTACGAAGGTCAGTGATCCACCGAACTCCCACAAAGTCAAGTCACTTGAAGCTACAGATATGGGGCATGGAGAACGAGGAGAGTTATATGGATATACAACTTCTTTGATATTAATATGAGCGACGTTTCGGTGCAGCTACTAACACCGTCATCAACCAAGCGTTAATAGCTGTACCGAACGTTGCATATTAATATTAAAGAAGTTGTTTATCCATAGAACTCTCTCCTCGTTGTTCATCACACCAACTTCTAAATTCCACTCAAAGAAGTCATGGGGTGTGGACTTACCTTTACTGTAACATTTTGTCAGGACTTTGTGACATGGGAAGCACGCAATGTCGCCCTCACTTGTTCTCTCCCCACATAACAACCCTGTCAAGGACGCGGTTGAAATGATCCTATCATTGGGATACAGGTACCCACAAAATTGTTGACCCACGTTTTCGGGCATTGAACCGAATCCAGTTGCAACGACGAAGGCAATTCACGGAACAAAAAGCTTGCTTTTACGGTTTTGAAATAGACATAATAAAGAGGGAATCCTTCCAGTGACCGGATTTGCGTACGATTCACTTACAGATCGCTACACCTATTGTTAAATATCTGAAAAGATGAAAGATTTCCACGTCACTCGAAGGCAGATACATCAGATTTCATTAGACACATGAAATATTTTGTTTATATTATCCTTCCAATTTGTCGGAGTTACGTACAATTTACTTAGAGATCGCTACACCTATTGTGAAATATCTGTCATCTCGTGACGTGAAAAGATGTCAGATCTCCTTGTCACTCGATGGCAGATGCATCACATTTCATTAGACACATGAAATATTCTATTTATATTATCCTTCCATTTTTTTGTTAAATTAAATTGAAACATTAATAATCCGTGAAAAGTCGATTAACAAAATCCAAACTGTAGTGAGTGAGTTTAGTTTTACGCCGCACCCAACAGTATTCCAGCTATATGGCGGCGGTCTGTAAATAATCGAGTGTGGACCAGACAATCCAGTTATCAACAGCATGAGCTTCGATCTATTCAGTTGGGATACGATGTCATGTGTCAACCAAGTCAGCGAGCCTGACCACCTGAACCTGTTAGTCGCCTCTTACGACAAGCATAGGTTACTGAAGATCAATTCTAACCCGGATATTTACGGGTCTCCCAACTGAAAACTAAAGATGGTTCACTTCTTTGTCCAGTCTCAGAGATAAGATTTAGTACGGTATTCGGAAATATAAAAAGAATCGAGAGAACACATGTCTGTATCAGTTGCTATCGTTTTATTTATCGTTATTGTAGAAATAAGATCAGCACTTATAATAATATCCTTCAATGTATCATTTGGTCTAGCGATGCAGGAAAATATAGGGACAGTGGGAATCTCGTTGATCCATTCATAATTAGATGACGAGGCATTTGGCTACCTTAAGAGAGTCATAGTTACTCCAGTCAAAATACAGACATAGCAAATTTCCACTATTACACCACATACAAGTAAATCCAAAAAGATACTGGTTGATACGGAAACACCAGATACGAGAATCGGAAAATGAGATTTTTTAAGTGAAATAACTTAAACCCTGGTCCGTGGAAGCAGATGTGAATGTTGCTTAGAACCGAAAAAAATGTCTGAAAATGTACCCGAGATAGCCATCTGTCAACCCGTTAAAATTATCTTCCGTTTGTTTAACACCGCTCTCAGCAATTTGTCCAGCTGAATGGAGGTCGTCTACGAATTTATCGAGTCTGGACCAGACAATCCAGTGATCGACATTATGAGCATCGATTTACGCAGTTAGCATACGGTGTCATGCACCAACTAAGTCAGCGAGCCTGACCACCCGATACCGTTAGCCGTTTCTTACAAGATCGGGTTGATGAAGATCAATTCTTACCCGAAGTTTCATGACGTGAAATTATGTAATATTTCACCAAAAAAAACAAATTCCAACCCCCATTTTGCACAGGTTTTAAATATTTGTTCACAATTGCATGCAAATGGGCCAATCTGCAGTACGTACCTAAAGAAAGACAATTTTCTCCTTCAATATGAGCAAATGTAGAGTATTTTGTGTGTAGTGAGTGCTACATGCAAGGTGTGCCCTAAGGTCTGCATGATGAGAGAGTGAGGGATTGAGTATGGTTTTACGCTGCTTTTAGCAATATTACAAAAATATCACGCCGGGAGAGCAAGGCCCAGATCTTAACCCTGTTGAGAATGTGTGGGGACAAGTGAAGGACAGAATAAACCAAAAATAGACCTAGAAATATTGCGGATATAGAGAAAGAAGTGGTCGAATATTGGGATATGCTGTCACACGATTTCCCAAAACCTTTGATCGGTAGTGTACCTTGGCGCATTCAGTCATGTATCGCAGGACAAGGAGGTCTCACAAAGTACTGAAAAGACACTTACTAGTAGACTGTTAGAGAATCATATCTCAACATATCCATTTAAGTAAAACTTCTATGATTTATATACATGTATTAGATATTTGCCGAAACAACTTTCTCAATAATTTCTGGGAATACTATATGTGTTATACATACTTTGATTTGCATGTTAGTGAGTGAGTGAGTTTGGTTTTACGCCGCTTTTAGCAATATTCCAGCAATATCATGGCGGGGGTCACCAGAAATGGGCTTCACACATTGTACCCATTTGGGGAATCATACCCGGGTCTTTAGCGTGACGAGCGGACGCTTTAACCACTAGGCTACACCACCGCCCTCTGCGTGACGAGACAAAATCAAGTATTTTCATATCCGATATTTTGTTCCACATCGTCGACAACTTTTGACGTACGGACCTCGGATTATGCCTTCATTTACCAGCATGCATAAATATCTGAAATAGTATTCTTTCGTGTCGTGACTGCTGAAGTTTCTATAGCTCGGTGCTCATAACAATAGCCTCATAGGTCAACGACAATTTGCAGTGTCAGAGTTTCTGTCATTGTCCATTGAAAATTGTTGGAGCGAATCCATTGCTATTAGACGTATTCAGGGGCGGACACAGTTCATTTTCACCCGTTTCCATGAGTGTCAATGGTCTGGTGTCGACCCCACTCCACCCCCCACCCCCCCACCCCCACCCCCCACCCCTTTGAAAATGACTTAGCACCACATTGGAGATTTTAATTTGAGTTGGTGGAGCCAGTGGGGGGTTCAGGGGGTTGAAGCCCCCCTTTAAAGATTCCTGGATCCGCCTATGTTTGTCAATCAATAAGTGTGCTTATAGTTGTATTTTTACACCCTGAAATACACATTCAATGTGATAACAAACAATTCATTTAACATGCAAATCTTGGGCGATGGGGTAGCCTAGTGGTTAAAGCGTCCGCTCGTCACGCTAAAGACCCGGGTTCGATTCCACATATGGGAATGTTTTATTACACTTCAAAAACTCTGTTGTATCCAAGCCTGTGATTGTGGATCTCTGGTTGAATTAGGAAAACCGTTCCTTGGAAAGTAATATTTAAAGACATTACTGAAAAGTTGGGTGGTTTTATTACAATGCTGATCATAAATCAAAACATAAACAGCCAAAATATATGAATACACAATGCCATTTTGAGAGAGGTTAAATGTAACATATGTTATATTTGGGATTAGGCTTTCTCAGTAAACTACAGATTCTAGTACTTTTGATAGACTGAGTCCCATCCGGGATTCGAACCCTCACTCTCAGAGTCTTTCGCCTAATCGCCAGCACACAAAGTCAGCGATCTAACCACGTAGAAGCCGCGCCGGCTGAGTGGGCTAGATCGCTGTGTGCTGGCAGTTAGATGCCTGACTCTGAGAGTGAGGGTTCGAATCCCGGATGTGACTCAACCTAACAAGTAACATTGGTTTTACTGCAGGCTGTAGCTTTCATCTCTCACCTTTTCATCTTTATTTCTTCCCTAAACTCAATTTATACCTGCGCAGGTGCGTTTTACCTGTAATGACGAAGTGATTGCCTCCATCTTGGATTTTGGTGGGTGGGCCATTAAGACGGTTTAGCACCTGAATTGTCCTTAACGATTCTGGACCGTTACCTCTTTGATGAACACTGCGAGCCACCTGTGCCATCACTTAAACCTGGAACTTCAAAATTGAAGTGAAGTGATGTCCGGTGTGGTTCACACCGTTTCCATGCCAACGTGTTCCCTTCAAGTAGCATCGAGGTTATTTCCCAGGGAGAGTGTTATCGTTGGCTTGTGTAGATCAGAGCCATTTTGTGGTCGTGTACGTCTGTCACGTTCTGTGTGTGAAGTCCTGTTCACGTGAGGTGCTCGTGGCCTCAGATAGTCCGTGTTGCCGTATTTTATGACAATCTGTCCCACCGGATACTCGGGGGTGGCCCACCAGTAACACAGAGCGGTCGAAAAAACTATTGAGGAGAGAACCACTCTGAAATTAAGCAGACGGTAATATTCCAGTATGAACAAATGATATGTAGTTTGTTTGTTGTTTAACGCCGCACTAAGCAATATTCCAGCTATGTGGAGACGGTCTGTAAATACCCAGTCTGGACAAGACAATCAAGTGATCAACAGCATGGGCATCGATCTACGCAATTGGGAACCGATGACATGTGTCAACCAAGTCAGCGAGCCTGACCACCCGATCCCGTTTGTCGCCTCTTATGACAAGCATGGGTTACTGAAGATCAATTCCGAAATAATAGCTGGAATATTGCGACGTGGAACAAACAAACAAAGTGAAAATCCGAAACATTGTCTTCTTAAATATTGTGGCAAGATACTGGGTTTTCAAGAAACAATACATATCAGATCATATAAGAATCAGAAAAAAGGAATTGCCAAGTAGCCTTTTTATAAGGACTGCTATTTGAATTGAGGCGATCATAATCTATCTTCGGCAAAACAGAATTCATGTTACAACTGATCTTAGCTAGTTGTTTGCTTTGATGCTGTGTATTCTACTATGTAGCGAAGTCATCATTCACCATTACTTACGGGAGGAACCGCCGGACTGCTGCCAGTGCTGAGGTCATTTGCCGTCTTTTCATATCCGTACAGAATCACGCCCTGAAATATGTATAGATTCATGGAAACGAGTGAGTGGGGCAATGTACGCCCCTTTGGAGCTCCATTTAAATTATAAGTGTCGGCTTAATGTTGGAGGGAACCAGGGGTGAGTGAATATGGTATGGGTGAAACGGTATACCGCGGTATTTTGCCTTCGGTTCAGTGTACCGTAATGCAATCCAAAAATTCGGTATTTTCGGTTTCCATACCGTCATTTTATTAACCTTTTTAAACCTTTTCTAAAACGTCTAGAAATCGAATCATTTCATCAAAATCTGTGCATTTCTCTGCTGGACGTCCGCTGTATTTTCTACTTTCTGCTGAGAGTTTCTTGGACTTCAGTCCTGTCCCACAACGAAGCACACGTGATACATGTGGTCTCACCTTAGGAAAGTGAGTTTGTTTAACATGGTGTCTGTTCACCCAGCAGAAGAAAATGGGTACCCAGTGGTTAGGTCATGTGACTATTAAGCTAGCGCCTCAAGGCAGCTTGGATTATCCGGGGTAATAATAATCAGATTGTTTGGACGCTTCGAGCATGCATTATGCGTGGGGATATGATCATGATAAATGGACTATTATTTTGTTTTACAGATTGACAATAAAGAAAAAACAAGTTCTACGGATAGTCAACTTCTTCATTGCAACGAGTGCAAGTTGACCATCCATTGAACTTGGTTTTCCTTCATCTTTACAACTTCTAAAATGCCTCTCAAAGAAGATTAAAATAGTATGCTGCGGTGAGAGTTCGGGTGATCCTGGCACATTCAGGATGGTAAGGCTCATCATCAGCCCAGGGCCCTTGCCCCCTGTACACGCTGCCCAGAGAGCGAATGGGACTTTTCCCAGGAAACACTGCCTAGTCGAACCCACCAAGAACTTGCCGGAGAATATGAAGGCTCCCCAACACTGCAGCCTTCTTCATTCTGCAGTGTCAGAAGGACTGTGCTCCCGGTGGAGAACCCGGGCACTCTCCTGATCTGCGCCAAGAGATCAGGAGGTATCAAACCAAGGGCACCGAGAACAATGGGGAGTCTGACGACAGCGTACTTGGGATGCGAGCGAGTCATTTCAATGGCGAGGTCCGCATATTTAGCATGATTTTCCTGAATCTTGCCAATCGCAGAAAATTCAATAACAGAAATATATTAATTGACTTTGTCAAAGAGGACTAAATCGGGTTTCTTCTGAGGCTGTATATGGACCTATACAAAAGAAGTCTAAAGCGTCATTTTCCATGACGCCCTGGACATGCTTAGGGTCGTACCATGGATGGACCTCGGAGTCAAAGCCACAGGCATGGCGAAGACGGTAGTAAAAACAACGAGCCATGCCACCATGTCTTAAGATACGCTGTTTGTGCCAATGAAGGGCATTCACAAAGTTGACATTTCATATTGATATTTTGTCTAAGAATCACAATTTGGCAATTGCGAGTGGGAGATGACTGGTCCTTGGCAGCAAAAAAGAAAGTTTCACATTTAAGACCACCCGATTTCATGCAGGCGAAGGAGTCGGTTGGATTACTGTTCTTTTCCACACACTGCAGTGCCATCAACAAAGTCAGATTCTGTCCAACAACCTTGGCACGCTTAAAACAGCTGTGGAATTCCTTGCTTTCATCATGAGTCTTCACAAGCATCACCAGAGGACCATCCGATAAATAAATATGTGTAGACAATAAAACTCTATCATGAAGAACCTCCACATCAATCAAACCCCGGCCTCCAGAATTGATTGGCATATATAAACGGTTAAGAGAGGAATGTCTGTTATCAGACAACATGATCCTTCTGGTCAGGCAGTCAAGACTCTGGATATCTTGTTTTGTCCAATCAACTACTCTAAATGAATGCTAAAAGGCTGGCACAGCAAAGGTATTGGTGGCTTTGAACTTGTTTCGAGCATTTAGCTCTGAACTCCAGTTTTATACTCGGTCCGAAGTTGGTCTTGAATCTTGGCATTCTGGAGCTTGTCTCGAACTTACATTCCAAGATAGGTGTAGGCCTGATCTTCCACAAGATGCTCAATAACTCCTCCTCCTTGTAACTTGACCGATCCATCATTAATTACCTACCAATGTTTCAAATGAAGAGTGTAACATTTGTTGAGTCCAAATGTAATGCCAATATCATTATTATTATTCGCCACACTGTGCATTGGATACCTACCGCATTCACAATAATTCACTGCGTTGATAGTGTTAAATTTAACTCCGAGGATTTTTTTGCATGCGTATTTTTTCAATTTCATCAAATTTTGTTATTCCCCAAATATCGGCCCAATATGATAAAATTGGACTGACTTTGGCATCAAATATTTTAAAGAATGAACAGTAGATAATATTACCAAGTACACTCAATGGTTTCATAATTCCAATTAATATTTTTTGTCCCTGTAACGCTGCATACTTTACATGCCTCGTCCATGACAGGCCACTGGTGAAATATAGTCCCAAATATTTATAAAAGCCAATACACTCCAGCTTCATATCTTTATATAACCAGTTTTTCTTTTTAGACAATGTGCCTCCATTATAATACAACAATTTTCGTTTTTTCTCTATTTACAGTTAATTTCCTCTTATCGCAGTAACGTTCAAGTTCATTAATTTGATTCTGTAAGCCATTAATCGTGCTTAAAACCAAAACAATGTCATCTGCACATAGCAATAGGAAAGGTAATTAATAGATTATTAAAAATACAAAACGCCTATGCGTTTTGCGTTTCTATTGGGATAGTATATTTGTTTTTCAAAGGGTGAATGTCACGAAGAGCTGTGAAAGGTAAAGTTTGGAATTATCTGTGGAACTGTCCATCATACATCAACACTCGGATCCAATCGGCTTATTCTGTTACCCACACAGAACCCGAGGCAGCAAGGGAGTGTTGATTGCGTGGTTTCTCTGTAACCCATGGACAGACACATCATATCTCATAGAGCAATCTTTATAACTGAATGCTTAAGTTATTCGTTTCGATTTGTCGGCCTAATCAATAATTCATTTTGTGATGTCATAAAATATCAATGAATTTAGATATCAACAGGGCGGTGGGGTGGCCTAGTGGTTAAAGCGTTCGCTCGTCACGCCGAAGACCTGGGTTCGATTCCCCACGTGGGTACAATGTGTTAAGCCCATTTCTGGTGTCCCCCGCCGTGGTATTGCTGGAATAGTGTTAAAAGCGGCGTAAAACTAAACTCACTCACTCAGATATCAACAAATGTAATGTTTTTTCCATATCTTTCGTCTTTTAAATCTGTTCACAAAACTCTAGCGCACATACTGCAATAATGAAAGGCCACCCATAGCTTCTGACATATTGTGTGAAGCACATATCTTACATGTGCTATCAGATGTGATTGCCCTTGGATTCAGGCGGTGCTTATATTAATTAATGCTCATGTGTATACAATGTATATACTTCTTCATTCTGAATGAACATCTACACTAATTTCAATAAAAGTACCAGCCATTGTATCACTGGGTATGAATTGTTTCAGACATTATTGAAAACAAAGAATACAATTGTACTTTAACTCCAAAGTTCAGGCAAATATAGTTTAATTGATGGAATGCACTGGTAATAATCAACATGATATCCACCACAAGAGAGACTGACAGTGTTTGTTTTTGTGTGCGTGTCTTCTCTCTGCATGTCTGCCTGTCTGTCTGCCTATTTGTCTATCTGCCTGTCTGTCTGCGTTGATGGGATACTGTTTTAAATGACATAACGACTACCGTAAATGTTAGGTGAGTCAAAAACTACTCCCCCTAAGTACCTTAACTGTATTATATCTGTTTGTTTGTTGGTTGGTTGTTGTTTAACGCCGCACTCAGCAATATCCCAGCATATGGCGGCCAACTGTAAATGATCGAGTCCACACAATCCAGTGAGCAACATCATAAGCATCGATCTAAGCAATGTGGATATAATGACAAGTGTCAACCAAGTCAGCGAGCCTGACCACCCGATCCCGTTAGTCGCCTCTTACGACAAGCATGGGTTGCTGAAGACCAATTCTAACCCGGGTCAATACGGAAGAGACCATAGAAGCGTCTCAGTGGCACTTTCGAAAAGATATATATTTTACTTATATTTGGGTTATCTTAAGAAACATTTCACAAAAAGGCTTCCATAAGGGACAGTACACTTATCGCTTACGAAATGCATCTTTAGAGCCGTTCTAAGCAAGCGGCGCTGTACATGTTCCATATGTAATGGCAAATGTATGGTAATATTGCCATTGGTATAATTCCTACAAAACGTTTATCAAGGTGAGTGAGTGAGTTTGGTTTTACGCCGCTTTTAGTAATATTATTAGTAATATCACGGCGGGAGACGCCAGAAATGGGCTTCACACATTGTACCCATGTTGGGAACCGAACCCGGGGCTTCGGCGTCACTCACACTAGTCTGTATATAGCATCGAAATGTTAAAAATACCGGAAAGTGAAAAATGTAACTTACCTATTCTCGATCTGACTCCACAGTGTCAACATTCTGGTACAAACTGTTACAATATCAAAGGTGTACTGATACACAATGGTGTATTGATTCATAGTGGTAACAGCCAGTGTGCATTCCATGCGCCAATCGAATGCTGGACAAAGAGGTATTCACTCATGTGCATTCATACAGCGAGGCTGAAAGCTGAAGGGAAATACTGTAACTGTGACGTCTTACGGACCAACGTTATGGTGAATAGGGCACACTGAAGATTGTCGTATCCTTACGGAAACGAATATCAATATTGTTACAGCAAGCGACGATTACAGTGGTCATTTTCTTAACACACTTTACACACCATGCCTCACATGCTCCATGTGGCTTATCTAATAAAACTCTTTAAATTAAAGACAGAATCGGTCACATACTCTTTAAGTTCCGTTTGCTTCTTAGTTAAAATAATATCGATGTAAAGTCGATATAATGAACAAAGATTCACATCATCAGGCTATGGTTGCATGCAACATGGTGCACTCTCCTTTTGAAACAAGCATGGGTTGCTGGGGACCTATTCTAACCTAGGTGCCATTGTACAAAACAACCGTAGCGCTAAGGTGATCTTAAGTCCAGGGTAGGCTAAAGAGCAGTCAATAGTTCCTACTGGTATTTCCCGTATGGTAGCCTTGTGGTTAAGGCGTTCGCTAGTCACGCCAAAGACGCCGGTTCGATTCCCCACATGGGTATAACGTGTGAAGCTCATTTCTGGTGTCCGCTGCCTTGATATTGCTGGAATATTGCTAAAAGCTTCGTAAAAACCATACTCACTCACTATTTCCCGTATATGCTGCAATTATTCAATTTGGATTGCGTTTTAAATCTAGGTCTAATTACGAGAATACGTCGGCCCTGGAGCACCATATTTGAACTTTTGGATTTTCCCTAAATTTATTATTTTCCAGAAACACTGAATTCATACACCTCCTTTAAATATACTCAACAAAAAAGTTAAGGACCAACTCAATATTCAATATTTAAGTATTATATGGATCATAATATGAATTATTAAATACTTTGATATTGAAATTTGGGTGGTCCTTAACCTTTTTTGATGAGCATATTTATAAGAATACTACTACATACCCAGTTGCAGAACTTCTACACCAACTCCAGTATTACATAAAAATACAATGTCGACAATGAAAAATAATCATATTTATACACAAACATATACAGTGGCATCACATGTATGTGAATGTCCTTACTTATTTGATAAAAGTACTGAATTTTGATATGGAGCAAGGATCAACCATTTGATATTACAAATAGGAAGGAGGGAGGGCAGTAGGGAGTAGCTTGGCTGGAATGGTAACTGAATAAAGAACATTGTCCCAGATAATGCTTTATAAACAAAATTATGAAATCCAGATTGTTAAAAAAAATGTCCACATTGTTATAAGCAAAATATTCTGTTAATAGATTACATGCCTGTCTCATATCCAATCAAATTCCAAGACTCCAATTAATCTTCCCCTCTAATATATCAAATAGTTTTCTAATAGTTTTCTAAATACAGAATGCATTTTCTTCAGATGGTTTGTGACCCCAAGTTTCACATCACCAACTGTGTGGCCAACTTGCCTGGATCATGCCATGATGCACACATATTCAGGGAGGTTAAGCTCTGTCATAATTTTGAAAATGGTAAGTATTCAAGTTTTCAAGATTTCTTGTGTCATTCTAGATACCTAGAGAACAAAAGTACCGTCCTCTGATTATAAAAATACAGACAATAACATTCAAAATATACTGATTTAACTTCAGATAACCTGATGATCCAAATTACAATATGTCAGTAAATATATTTATATCAGAAAATTCGCTGATAATTCATAGTGAAAAACAATAAATGTCACATGTAGATCAATGTAGTGTGATTAAAATACTGAACATTGAAGACTGATGATAATTTTATGGATATACAACTTCTTTATTCTGTGAAAGGTGACTTGCTTGACAACTACATTAGAATTTATGTTGCCTTTAACAGAATAAAGGAGTTGTAGATCCATAAAATTATCATAATTCTTCATCACCTCAACTTCTAAAATGCCCATCAAAGAAGTTATACTGAACTATTTTGGATTTACAGATACATATCATTCATACAGACATGTATTTAATTCATGAGTACAACCCCTTGATGTATTCAACTGCAAACATAATGTAAGAGTTTCTTTCACTCCAATCATTTGTGTGATATATCCCACTTCATAAACTAGTAAATAAAAAATGAAGGCTATAGCAAAGATTACAATATGTTGTGTGACACAAGTTAAATTCTTTATCAATAACTGTACAAAATCAACATTGGCAAAACATTTCACTGTCAGACTCATAGCTGAAATACTAATTTTGTTTAATAAGTCTTAGCATCTGTATTTAGTGTTGAATCAGGTCATAAATATGCAAAATGTTAAAGACTAATGAAGATGAATATATATTTCAGGTCTTCATGATGAATTCCTGCTTGGGGACTCTAGATAACCCCGTAGACGCTACCTGACGACTCCCTACCACAATACTGGCGATCTGAGGCACAAAGAGAGATATCATTATTCTCTCTGCAGGACACCTGTACTCATTGAACAGACCTGCATTTTAAAAAGATGCTTTCCTTGTCTCTCTACTGGACTGAGAACCAATCCAAACAGAGCATGTAAATATGTTATCTCATGTGCAATTATACATAATATAAGAATTTCAAACACAATATAGTAATTAATCATGTAGATGATTTGACAGTACAGGGTCCAGGTCAGCAACAGCAGCAGCACCGATGGCTTCAGTATCAGAGACCACATTACCCAGGGTCTCCTTTCACAAAGCACTAAGGTGGCCATAAGTCCTTAGGGTAACCTTAGTGCAATGTTAAAGAATGGGAGGTAAGATTTACCTTAGTAAAGGTGGCTTCATGAAAGAAGCCTCAGAGCTACTTCGGTTAGTCATTCTGTGAAATAATCAGTATCAGAGACCACATTGCCCAGGGTCTCCTTTCACAAAATACTTAGGTGACCGTAAGTGTAATGTTAAAGAATGCGAGGTAAGATTATCCTTAGTAAAGGTGGCTTCATGAAAGAGCCCCAGAGCTACCTCGGTTAGTCATTCTGTGAAAATAATCAGTCTTAGAAGTGGGGATCAATTATGTCTGATGGCATGACATTTAAGTTCAAATATTCAGTGAATGATGGTTCTTGTTGCCGTAGATTGTTAATACTTAAATTACAATTTGTAATTTCGAACAGTTATGACCCTTTATTATTCATATGGTTAAAAATAACTGTGACAAACACATGTTATATTTGGGATTACTCTTTCTCAGTAAAGTATGATTCTAGTACTATTGTTGGTTGGAGTATCATCTGGGATATGAACCCACACCCTCAGAGTAAGGCACCTAATCACCAGATGGGACTCAAAAAGTACTCGAATCTGCATATTGCGGAGAAAGTGTAATCCCAAATATAAAATGTGTTACAATTAAACCGTTTTCTAACATTCTCTATTTCTTAAATTTTACATATTGTTTAAAACCATGTTTTGGAATTACCTCTAATATCTTCAAAATATATGTTTGTTTTTGTCAACTTAATACATCAATCTGGGGAATTAATAATATATATATATATATATATAGATGTTACTCTGCAGGGCTTCATGATGGACTTTGCACAAACATATTTTACTCAATCAGTTTTGATGGTGACAATCAACAATGAATTTCAATTTGCTCAAGCAGATATTTGTCACAGTATTTGACAATAGCAGTACATGGTTTCAATGTTTGAGTCCAATTCTTTAATTGTAATGATAACATGTCTTCTATAGGAAGAATGTTATAAATTTGTATAAAACATGAATTTCTCATTTGACATGAAAATGTGCATATTCCTAAGAGCAGTTTGTATGATATCCAGTCACCATTTTACTAATATTTAAAATATACGATTATTTTAACAGTCCAACCATAGTTCATTCATACCCAGTTACTTTGTCAGAAGTTTACAGTCAATTATGAGTCTGTACATCTCCATGCACAAATAACAAATATTAAAAAACATCATTACTCCGGGTTGATGTTGCATGTTATTCCATGTTGAAAGTTGAAAGTTGGTTCAATATTTCAAATTTGTAAAATTGTTATTTTTTGCTGCAGTTCAGCTACTCTTATTTGTTCTTTAATCAGTTTAATCCTTAATTCTCTCTAGTTCTTCTCTAGTATTTCTTCTTCAGTTGATGCTTTTACATGTGCAGCTGGTTCAAACCTCCCAAAAAGAATTTGAAAGCACAGTTGGGTCCAGATCACTGATGTCAGTGATGTCCTCAGCTGAGTTTAGATCTTGTTGCTCCATTATGTTGGGCTTCAGCAATTTCAGAGATATTCAAGGAGTCTGCAAAAACAATAAATACCAAAGTCATTATCTATTCTTTCAAACATGGACTTCTCTATAGTGATGTCAAATCTAGTGATCAGAAATAGAACATAAACGTTTCATGTTGTTGAGTTAGAAATGTTCCAAGCACCACTTCCTTAGTAATAAAGATGTAAAATGAATATTTGGAAGTACCAAATGGAGTATATGTACATCTGGCCCCGATTTCTCGAAACAACCTTAAGTCTGAGTTTTGACTTCAGTTCAAATTTGTACTCAAATTTGAGAAAACGCATTTCCCATTGTTGAACTGAAATCAATATCAAACTCAAACATAGTAGACAATTTGAGTTCGGTGAATAGAATACTTCAGTTGTTTGGTCTTTTTTATTTTAAAAATGCAGCTGAGTCAAAAATTCAGATTTTTCAAATTGTCAAACTCAGTTTGATATTTGAGTACAAACTTAAGTTTGTCTCGAGAAATCGGGGCCAGTCCTTTCTATCTATACTACCCATCAAAAGTTTAGACTCACTTGTGTAAATGTAGCCACTTACTTCAGTCAGTTGTTCTAAACTAGACTTTGCAAAATACACCATACTGCTTAAAGGTACTGTTTACACATGAACTGATGTATTGTAAAACAATTGTAATGTTGGAAAGAGTATTGTCATGAGTTTAATAAAAGAAACTCAGTGAAAATTAGCGAATTATTAACAAAACTTTACACAAACATGCACATTTGCACATGCTTTTCATTCGGCAATTTGATGCATGATCCTCGTGCAATTCATCTGCATAAGGTTTGCAGTTGGTTCCCCAAAGTTAGTGGAGAAATTCATCTTCGATGTAACCATATATATTCATAATATATAGTGAGTGCTTTAAGTGAGTCTAAACTTTTGATGGGTAGTAGATGTGAAATTAAAATTCATTTGCATATTTTATGGAAATGTTTCTCTTCATAGTTGACAAGTAACAATATAATCTAGTGGGGTAACTTAGTGGGTAAAGTGTTTGCTCATCACGCCGAAAACCGAGGTTCGATTCCCCACATGGGGGCAATGTGTGAGGCCCATTTCTGGTGTCCCCTGCCGTGATATTGCTGGAATAATGCTAAAAGTGGCATAAAACTTAACTCACTCACTCAAATATAATGCTAATTTATCAGAGTATATTATGCTGGTATGCATGATCTGTATTGACCACTTAACTGGTTGCCACCTCTCTCTCTCTCTCACACACACACACACACACACACTACTATAGCATAATATGTTGGAATAAGTGAACAATTATTGTACACAGCAGAGAATATTAAAACATGATGTGTCATTTAAGTCATTAATAGCGACAATAAAATCATTAATTGTATTTATAACAATGAACTATATATTCTGAGATGAGGTTGTGTCATGTGAAGCTTGCATAATTAATATAGATAGTTGCATATCAGTTAATTGTAATATATTAAATTACTGTTTCATGTTACATAATAGTTTTGGTCAAATCCAAATCAAATAAAATTGTATGCTGTAAACAAAATAGATTTCAAGTATCTGAATATAAATTTTACCTTTCTGTTTGATATTTTGAAACTTTGTCTTTATTTCACTCCGCATTCTGAGTGCAGAGGGACCCCTGCTGCAACAAACAAATATCTATCAGCCTATTATTTCCGGGATATGCAGTTAAACCATATCATATTAAGAGGTTAAGATTACATGACAGTTTTCCTTTCGCCAGTCATATCAGCCCGAGACTACCATATCAGCCCAAGGGCCAAAGGAGGTCTCGCTGATATTACTGGCGAAAAGGAAACTGTCCTATCACAACATTTTTATCATATACCACATCTGCAAACACTGAAATGGTCAAAAAAGATAAGAAGAAAAAAACTCATTCACCATTTCTTGAGGGACAGCAACTCGAGCAGACGACGCAAGGGGCGTAATTCTAAAATAAACTAGGCTCTGTCTCTATTGAAGTTTCGAGCGTTTGCGTGTATTCATTCCATACCAGTTTAGTAGCCAGACAATACGGCTGATACGCATTTTCGGCCCGGGTGGTCAATATGGACATTTACCGACAGCCAGTATTTGATAAAAGTAGATATGTTTGATAATAGGCCATGTTTGATTATAAAAAGTCACTGGTCTGGAGTCTATTAAAAAAATTCAAACTTCGTCTTTTGTCAGTAAGCGATGTAAGCCGTTAAGGACCGCATCGCGGCTCTCTGTACTAGTCTGTACCAGTCTAAATCATAATTCAGAATAGGCCTAAGCTGATGTTTCATTAATCTACATTTACAAATACACTTGAAGGTTTTCGTTCGTACTTATGTTAAAAGTACATTTAGGTTGTGGAGTACTTCAGACAATTTTACTCCAGCTTATCGCCTATTTAGGTAACTATGTAGACTTCCACAAGTCTCTAAGGTAATAATAAATAGTTTAAATGATAATTTCGATAAAATATAAATATTCCTCTCACGGACTGGTGTAATATACGCTTATCTAGACTTGCCTCTTTAAAGGGGAGAATTACACCAATGGGCTCAGCATTCACTACTGCCTTGGAGCATGGCAGGTTACTGTGTAATGGTTATTCTTACGAGTTGAGTAGGCCGGTGAATCAGTGATTTCCTCTAAGCTTTGGTTTTCTTCACACTGGTTCTTTGGCAACCGTCCAAACCCATGAAGAGGAGACCTTCCTTAATTCTCAGTGACTTCTTCCACGAGGATGACCTCCCCTGGCTTTGTCCAGTTGCCCTTTCTCTGATCGTCGCTACCCCTTTCTCTTACAACTTGGCACTACAGCAGACAAATCGTCAGCGGCAGGCGCTGCGTGTTTACAAACAACGGAATATTCGCGTCTCCCTTTCCTGGAGAGTTCCGCTGTTACCGTACACACGCGAAAATATTATACACGTTGCCTTTGATTATATATATATTTGTTAACGTGGATAGACAAGTACGTGTTGGTGCCTTGTCCACGCCCACCACGCCCACAGACGGAAGGGCTAACTCCCAACATGCTATATGTTTATGTAATGTTGCTGAGCTGACCAATCAGACTAGCTTGTACTCTGAAAATAAACGGTGCCAACGACTTCCGCCAAGTTGTGAAGCAGAGCAAACTTGAGCTGATTTGCCGAAACTTTTCACATTAGTTTGAATATTACAAAAAACAGCGAACAAGTTTCTTTGCCAAGTTGCAGATTTTTAAGACAGTGTTCATTTATGTCTATATTGGCTGACACATAATAAACAAGGTAGGTTCCTGAGATCATAACAGAACATTTGTCGGTTGTATTTATACACAGATTATATCATTCTTTGTTGTAACAATGAACACTCATTCTGGTTTCCAGGCGCTTAACAAGTCATTTTTTTCGTGCAAGCTCTATAGATGGCAAAGCTTTATATTTAGATATTATTTGAGGTATTTTTGACAAGAATTAGAAATTTTAAATTTTTTTAAGCAAAAAAGTTTAAAATATGTCAAAGCCCGGCTTTGTTTATCATGGTAGCTACGCCCCTGGTTTCTTTAACGTATTTTTCGGAATTATTTTTTCAGTCAAGTTATTGTTGTAATATCCATCATTAGCTTTTTTTTATATAAGTCAGAATAGTAGAAATAAGTACACAGTGCCTTTTGAAAGGTGATTTATTGTAAAATTGACATAATTTGGATTACTTTCCCGGTACAGAGACCCGTACCTCCATGACAAGTGGTACTGCTCCCATTGCCGAAAGCTATAAATACACAATGATCTTTTTTTCAGAAATGGGTACACAAAGCGGCGGGAGGGAGAAGGGCTAACATTGTAATATTGCTAACAGCGGCGTAAAACAATACTTACTCACTCACTCATTTGACTGCAAACCCAAGGTGCACAGATTAGCCCCGAAAGTGTGATACGTGTTATATATATATATAATACCAAAGGGTTCGAATCACTGTTTGGACAATACTTTTTACAAATAAAAATCTTACCAGATTCTTACTGTACCATATTCTTACTGTATACCAAGTGTTGTGTCTGTATATACATGTATGTTCTTTTTAAGGTGTACAGCGGTGAGACGCAAATAAAATATTTGTCTATACTCGTAAATCTGGCAACAAGCTATCTGCTGAAATACTGTTCAGTGTGGTGTTATATTATACACAGGGGTTCGAATCACTGTTTGGACAATAATTTTTAAAAAATAAAAATCTAGATTTTTGCAACCGTATGTTGTTGTTTATATGTTATGAGTAACATATATTTCAAATTTGAACGAAATCGGTGAAGAATTGGATTTTTTAAAGAAAATTCTCCCGCTAAACTCATTACATAAAATACATGTGTATTTAATGTAATGAGTTTAGCGGGAGAATTTAATTTACTCATAACATATAAAAAACAATATACGGTTACAAAAATCTAGATTTTTATTTTTAAATATTATTGTCCAAAAAGTGATTCGAGCCCCTGTGTATAATACAATATAACACCACACAGTATTTCAGCTGATAGCTTGTTATTGAGAAACAGGTTTAGGCAGTAAGATAGACCTTGTGTTTAAAAAGGACACATAACTTTTCGTGGTTTGGTAAAGTTGAGAGGTTGGACACTTGTCAAAAGAGATATTGTAAAATCAGATAGAACAAGTATATACGGATGACAACTTCTTAATTCCAGAGCACGACGTTTCGATACAGGTTCTTGTATCGTTTTCAAGTATGAACCTGTATCGAAACTTCGTGCTATGGAATTAAAGAAGTTGTCATCCATATATACATATTCTGACTTCCAACTGCCACTCAAAGATGTTATTCTAAAATCATCATATAAAGGACACTGTAATAAAACATGCTTTTCATCTTCATTAAACCCATATTACAATTAAAACAAACTATAAGATCATAAGATTATATCACGAGGTTCTATATGTGACGTAATGAATCATGACCGGTATCTTGACTGACCGACAGTGGAACGGCATTAGTGATGTTTAACATTATATCTATGCATGATATTTGGTGACACACCATTCTTACGGAATGGACGCATGATGTTATTTACCGAAATGTGCTTGTTTCGCGTTCTTCGACTTTTTCGTGTCTTCAGGATCCACACACTGCTGTCATTTATTCCGAATGAACTGCAACTCACTTTGTAGCTATTCAAATAGAATAAGCGTGTGATGGCATAACGATTGATTTACAAAACTGGACACGAGTCACTAGGGTTGGCCATGAGGTACAAGTACTAGCAAGAATCATTTAGTCTGACAGTGACTACATCAATCCTTACATTCGCAACTTTTCATGTTGATCCCCACATGGGATGAGCTTAGTTGTGTCTCTCTCAATGAAATTCTTACTCGTTTGAATATAGTTCGTCGTCGTCAGCTTGCCTCACTTGCCTGAGAGACGGCTCTAGTTTTGCCAGTCAACATGCTTCATGGGTTTGTCTTGGTTCAGAAAAAGATGCGCGCATTTGGAAAGTCCGCGTCGGTTGGTTGGTCGTATGTAACGCACTCTCAATATAATGGGACAAAAGCATTTTTATACCGGAGTAACAGGCGCCTTCTCACGTCCAATGACAGCAGAACAGATAGATCGTACGGAAAATGTCCTGATGTTTACTGCAGATAGATCTGTGTTGTGACTAAAATATATTGATAAAACTACAGGGGGAAAAACCTTCACTAGCTCAATAAAAATGCACTACTGAGCAACTACAATAAAACACAATACATGTAGCTATTAGTCAGTCGCACTTAAATATGCTTTTAATTTAACCACATTTTGTTATATATTTTTTGTTAATTTCTATAATGGAGTAAAGGATTATGGGTAATATTTAAGGTTCTGCACATAAATCATAAAGCCCAAAGGCAAAGGTAGGGGGACGTGATACCCAGGAAATATAATTCGGGGGAGAGGTGTGTGTGCGCGCGCGCGCACGCACGCACGCACGCACACACACAGTTTGGAAAATATTTTTAAAATGTAAAAATCTAGACTTTTGCAATCGTATATTGTTTATATGCGTTATCATTTACCTATATGTATTTCAAATTTAAACGAGATTGATAAAGAAAAGAATTTTTGAGAAAATTCTACCGCTACACTCATTACATAAAATACACTGATTTTTCCGGTAGAATGTTCTTAAAATTTAATTTCTTCATCGATCTCGTTCAAATTAAAAATATAGGTTCATCATAACGTATATAAACAATATACGATTGCAAAAGTCTAGATTTTAATTTTTATTAAATATTGTCCAAACAGTGATTCGAACCCTTGTGGCACCAACGTTAACCTGACGAGGGTTTGTCATCCACTTCTTCACTTCTAATAGCCTGCCACGTTACATTTCTAACAATTTCATTGTAACAAATATATAGTTATTGTTTCTTCTTTTTTCATATTTTCTGTATGTGGTGGGCATTTTCAAAGGAGAGAAAATAATAACATCATTTCCTGCAGGTGATGTTATCTATGTGCATGGAATCCGACAGTTCTAAACCTTTTTTAAACATGAGGGTACAAATGTAAATTTCATACAGCTTGCTTAACCAGTGTCTCTGGTGCCACTGTATATTACATTTCTCTGGTGGTATTCTATTTATCAATGTCTCGTGGTGATTCGGGGCTGTGGGGTAGCCCAATGGGTAAAGTGTACGCTCGTCACGCCGAAGACCCGGGTTCGATTCCCCGCATGATTACAATGTGTGATGCCTATTTCTGGTGTTCCCCGCCGTGATATTGATGGAATATTGCTAAAAGCGGCGTAAAACCATAGTCACTCACTCGTTCGTGGTGATTCAAGAGACTCCGTGACCGTCAGACACTCCAATCGAATGCGAATGAGAGCGGTTTTATTAAAACGGTACTTTGTAAAACTACCGAATTATGGCGACCATTTGTGAGACTAACGAATGGCGACATTGTATTGCGTATCAATCGACAGAGTAATCTGTAAAACAGCCAAGCATTACTGGAATCGTTTTATTCCGCTGTGATACATAGATTCGTTAAATCCATCGGCAAACTGATTGCATCACTGACATAGATACTGAGCGAGTTTACGATTACTTTGGCAATATTTCAACCATATCAGGAGAAAGGTCATACAATAATAATAAATCTTTTTCTACTTTATAAATACCGGTCGTCGAAGTATACAACAACTAAATAAACAAATATTATAATTGAAACTAATCTGAGATCAATATAAAATGTAATGTTGAATTATTCAACAACACTATACAAAATTGGGCTATAAATTGCCGGCAACCAAAGTTAGGCCACCGTAATTGAGGACCGTACGGACAATACACCTGCTTCATGCACAACTCCAACCAGGATTTACACCAACCCTCTAGTTGCTAGCGATTGCATTGACAAGTTTATAACGTTGATCACACAAGATAACATGGGAATATAGACATCAGAGGACGTAGACTGTTCTGCGTAAAAACCCAGAAAAGCTGCATGGTGGGCTACCAAGAATTTGGCAGTTGATGCTATTTGGGGAGGGGGTGAATGTTTTTTCATGTAATTCCGCAACTATATAATGTATGGAGTGAGTGAGTGTTCTACATGTACCTAAAACCTCAGAAAAAACTGCATAATCAGCCACCATGAAGTCTGACCTTTGCAAGTTAGTGATATTTGATGTTGAATGGTATTGGATGAACGTTGTTTTATACAATTTCCCAGCTATATAATGTATGGAATGATTGAGCGAGTTTCGTTTTAGGCTGCTTTTAGCAATATTCCAGCAATATCACGGCGAGGGTAACTAGAAATGGGCTTTACACATTGTGGGGAATCAAATCCGGGTCTTCGACGTGACGAGCGAACGCTTTAACCTCTAGGCTACACCACCGCACCATATAATCCATTGAATTTGTTTCACATATGTATAATACATAATTCAGTCAGTAGCCTCAAAAGTCAGGATTAGAGATGAAACACATAATCCCTAATCCTGTGCAGAGTCAATATCTTAATCAAATGTTGACATCAGTTCAGAAAGACGTGCTGAGGCTATTGCCTCCGATTTGTTTTGCTAAAATATTTTTAAAAGATACAAAATATTTTGTCCGTCCACTCTATACGTGATGAAAAC
This sequence comes from Haliotis laevigata, assembly GCA_008038995.1. Lineage (NCBI taxonomy): Eukaryota > Metazoa > Mollusca > Gastropoda > Lepetellida > Haliotidae > Haliotis > Haliotis laevigata. The sequence goes on from VKKT01000032.1 coordinate 354,584, forward strand.
AAATGACCGCGTGGTTTGGTCAACCAGCCAATAACGACTTATTGTGAATGGTTTCCTGTTTTTGTCTATAAACAGTACTACCCGTTATTGATTACTCCTTGGTGATTAAAAGTTTGTTTGTGTACGCATATGGGAAAAAGTGATGAAACGGTTGAATACATCGATTGATTACCAGTGACTTATCAATAATCATTCTTAACCATCTCAATGCAAGGTATATGTCGGAGATTTAGGTTCAGATCACGCGCTTGTAAATGTGAGTTAGGACTTGTAGGACGTAAACAGGAAATCAGAAAATCAAGAAATCATTTTCACCAGTGAGAGGTAATACTACAGCATTTGTTCATATTCCTGAGGACACTATAGAGGATACACCGACATCTCGTTCAACAAACATTGCAACAAAAGTTACGCTATATTGAGGTACAACTAAGGTAGGAGTGAATGAGTGAGTGAGTTGGGTTTTACGCCGCTTTTAGCAATATTCCAGCAATATCACGGCGGGGAACAACAGAAACGAGCTTCACACGGTTGGGAATCGAACCCGGATCTTCGGCGTGACGAGCAAACGTTTTAACCACTGGGGTACCCGACCGCCCCAACTTAGGTAGGAGAGTTATTCTAGTTGTACAGTAGTAAGCACGATTATTATTATATACTAATGAAACTAATGAGTATTTGTACGCTTGATGAAACTACTATGCAGGCTTACCGCCATTAACGTCCATTGTACTAACGTAACTGCTATGAACGACGTTAGCATCGCGCGCCTTGTGCATGACCAAAGTATTATGTGCACGTTCTTAACGAAAACAATATGTCACTGTATTATAGGTAATGTAACTCTGTAACGACAGAGTTGCGTACGCACATTTGAGACATCATCATCAAATCTTTATTACGTAGGAAGGCCACAGGCCCATATACATATTGATATACATAATCTAAACAGGTATGAAGGCGTGAACGAAAAGAAGAAACAATTTCTGAAACATTCATAGATTATCTTACACCCCCGGTGAAAATATCAGTAACATATACATGTATAGGCGTACTGCAATGTATTAGAATTTTAATGCCTATTTCTATTTTTCTAACTTTTCTCTCATTTTGCATAGTAGATCAAACGAGTTAGATTGTTTATGTCTTCAGTTTTGTTTTGTTTAAGGATATTGCTAAACGATATCATATTAACTTGCAGATTCTTAGGCAAAAATCTACCCCGAGGTTCTTTATAAACTGGACATTTCAATAAAAAGTCATATTCATCTTCTAAATCTACTTTACATACAGGACAATTCCTTTGAGATGCATCAATATTTTGCCAACTTCCCACATTATTCTTTAAACGTAAGACACCAGCTCTGAATTTGACCAATTCTTTACGGAATTTATATTCCAAATTTGAAGACAGATACCCCTTTGGCTCAAGAAGACTCTTATATTCTGTGTATTACTTATAACGTAAACTGTTTTCAAGAGTAGATTTCCAATTTTGGTAAAACGTGTTAATCAAGCGTTCTTTAAAAATGTGAATATAGGCGCACGGATCACAGACAGCTTTTGAAAACCAGACAAATCAAAAACCGTGCGAGCAAAGTATATGATCTCAGACGCCCATGTGTGGTACCCAGCAGTGTCAAGGTAATACAACATATCATATGCCCTTTTCGTAATTCATCCACCATGCATGTCGTTGACTTAAAGAACAAATCAACTGTAAATAAATTAAAATAAATTGGGTGTTTTGTACTCTTTTAACCATTTCATACGAAAGATTTGTGGTTAGTCTTATGCGGAACACCAAATTCATTCTTAAAAAACTTGTG